>OZ020259.1:6401558-6613031 GCA_963971285.1 Astropecten irregularis
AATAACTTTTTAATTTGAACTCAATCGATGTTCTAAAAGCTATATGAATCCATGACATAGTTAATGCTGTACATTAAAACTCCATAAAATAACATGCAGTACTTCGTTAGCTTTAGGCCTCATTATTATTGTATATAAGAAACTCATTCAGGTTTTGGAATATTCTTCAACATTTTACAGAAAAGCCCCTTAAAACACATCTGTATAGAATTGCCTACGACTCCCAACATTTAAATGTACACTGATAATAAGGTGCTGATAAGAAACCTGTTCAAAACCTGTACAAAGTAATTAGGGTTATATTTTGCGCATTTTGTAACCGATGAAATGACTTTTATTGTAAAAGTGTTGTATTTTCTATAAATATCATCTTTTTATAATTGTTTAACGGCTCTTAGTAATCATTAATTGTACATTATTTTCTATAGGATTAACTGACTTTTGTTGTAATTTTGTTGAATATTTTGGTGATTATGGTTTTATTCATTTGAGATCGAGAAGACTTATCTTCTATACACGACGTCATTCGAATGCTGGTCATAGAAACCGACGCATCATTTCTGTAAATATTCAACAATTACTCGTGATACCAAGTACAACATGATGTAATGTTTTCTTTCCATTTATGCATAACAAGGAATAGCATCATGTCTCATTAGCATAATGTCAAGTGTAGGTCATGCAAATAAGGTGTCCTATTAATGCCAAGTTGTTAATAATTAGTGGGCGCTTAAAAAATGCCTTGGTTGTTACATGTTCCTACCACCTATCTCCACCATCTGATTGGTCAGATCATATATTTCATTACAGCATACCGGGGCTTGATGGCTCCCTGTGTTTGTTCGAGACCGACTCAAGAACATGGACCTTATCGAAGGTAGCCTGTTTTGGGCACTACGCTTGCGCACGCAATGGACAGTGGGTAATCTTGTGGCATTTGTACATCACTCGGGTAGTGCCTTAGCAACAACTGTACCCAGAATATCCCGTTTCGGGTACGTTTTGCGCTTCCTTCGATAAGCTCCATGAAGTTATAACTCAAATATGATTGCATCCCACCGATTTGAGCATTTAGGAAATAATTGCAAAGCTGGGTCATTGTACTTGAAGAAAAACAACTAGTAACCCTCATCACCAACCTACGCTTTCCATAAACTCAATCTGTGATTGAACAGTATACCCACGCCCCGACAGTTTTACCATAATGTCTTGGAACTGCCCACGCTTGTCTTTCGATGCGATATTCTATCAACGAATTTTTCCTTCTGTAGGTCACGTTGTAATTACTGTTTGTTTGTTTGTTTGTTTGTTTGTTTGTTTCATTAATTGCTTGTTTGTTAGTAAGTTCATGATATATTGATGCAATTGAAGTACATGTATAACTTAAAAAATCCCCTCTCCAAAACAAATCAAATAATTTGACTGAAGAAATCAAGCTGCATAATATTGGTTGTGTACGCCACCTGCATAATTACACGCATTATTAACGTATAGCAATAATCATTCAGTTGTAATTCCAACCATGTAACAACCGAAACAAAAACGAAAATAGGATTAAAAAAGGACATTAAAGACAGAGCAGTGTGTCTATAGTTGCTAAGCAACGGCAGTGATAGGCCCGTTAGGATTAACCACGCGCGTACTAAATAAAATGAAAAGGGTAAACATTTGCCAGTTGCTGAATCTTAAAAAAAGAAAAAAAAAAAAAAAAAAAAAAGCCTACCCGCACAAAACAGATAGTTCACGCGTGGGCCAAGTGTGGTGTTCTCATTGTGCTGGAAATGAGTCCATTGAAGTGATTATAGGGACAACTAGCGTGGAATAAATAAATCCTTCTACCTGAAGGCAACAGAACGACTGCGTAAGGAAGTTTCCATGGAAACGAATACATCTAAGAATTTATTAAAGCAAAACAAAACAATGATAAAAAAACTCAGTTATTTAACCTGACGTTAGATAACCAAAGACGCGAACCGTCGTGTGCACACATTTTCGCCGCAGTTGCTCCACTGTTGAAGCCTGAAACCTCGTCTCATATTTCAAGAATTACATCATGGAAACGTTACCGCTAATCATCGCATTTTTGTCCTTTCTGCTGCGGCAAATGGAATAAAAGGTCAGACCTTAAATTAATGGATGATACTTTATTGTACCATGCTTTGTTGTGTGTATTTAAAAAAGTAGAAATTGATATACCGTTAAGGCAGAGACATGAAATTATGACTTCATAGTTTGGAAATTATGTTGAAGATCCTCTAAAATTGAAATCTAACAGACCTGCAGTGCCCGATTTCACGAAACTTTACGCAGTTGCGTAAGTCTACTTACGCCACAAATTTCGTGGCGTAAGTAGACTTACGCAACTGCGTAAAGTTTCGTGAAATCGGGCACTGGGCCCAATTTCAGAGAATCCGTTACCGTAAACAACTATTCTTCGCTCACGGTAGCAGATTGTTTTTGCTTACCAATAACGGTTAGCGTTTGTCACGGAGGAGATGTCATTTTGGTAACGGTACGAAATGGCTTTCTGCAGAATGCATCACCGCGTTAGCAGAAAATAATCACGGTTATCCTAGAAATTCTTTGCTAGCCGAAAGTCTTGATTACAGATTCCATGAAATAGATTTCACGCGTAGCAGTGCCCGAAGGCACAATAATAGGCCTTGACAGATTCCATGAAATTGGGTCCTGTTTGCCAAGAGCAGTGTAAGACGTTACATGTATGTGTAACCTGTATCATCCGTGTTTCTTGCAATCTTCAGTAGTTTAGCCAATTGACTCGATGGCTATACTCCATTTCACTTATCAAGATATGTGTTATTCATGACTACATCTGCGGGTTTTTTTTTGTCATAAAAATTGCAATCGTCCATGAAATGTGTCACAGTCTAATTGTAGTGATTGTGTTGTTAATTTTCACTGTATTGATTCAAACGAAAATCAAATAAATGTACGATTTTTTGTTCAGACAAAAAACTTGAGTGTGTGTGGGGGAGACGTCTTTCAAAATATAAGTTTCGAAGCACATTTCTTTGGGGTATCTTTTGTGCACATATCAAATTATACGGTTTGCGCATGCCTCTTTTACCATAGAACATGGAATTCGGATTTCGTCAAAACTGAAATGGTTTAAAGGGAAGTTTGAATGTTCAAATACTCCTCCGTTATTTTGTATACATTTAAGACAAAAGAGACGTCTTCTTCCCCATGTTCTCGCCATGATTCTACAGGTCACATGGCTTGCTTCATCGGTCAGGAGCCTGACACCGACTCTCACACCAAATACCGCTGGGTCATCCCGATAGAGGACCCATGTCAGTGCATCAAGGTTCGAATGGGCTCAGTCAACACCCGGACACCATGCAGACCTTTCACAGCGACATACTATGACACCTTTCTGCTGAGCGATGATCCCGTGGAGATTCGAAAGTTTCTCAACTGTACTGAAAGTAAATGTTTCGATTTTATTTCTAATTTAAAAATATGTTCAACAGGGGCCAATTTCATGGGGCTGCTAAGCACAAACAAATTCCCTAAAATTCCTTAATTCCTTAGCTTAAAAATGTCTTGTCCAATAAAACAAACCACCATTCAAAATTCCATTTGATATTTCAAGGTCAGTGAACAACAGCCAAAGTACAATTACAAGTGATACACAGCACATGGAAATTTAGTTTAGAAAATTAATGTCATGGTTAACGAATGTGCTGAGCATTTCCATGAAATTACCCCCTGTACATAAACAATGTCTCAGACAATGAATTGTGAAAAATTCGAAGCGAAATTAAGTGCGATATTCTTCATTGGCTTTTCCGTGTTCAACGGAAAAGGTATTTCAGTACTAATCTTGATGTTTTAATACTAGCAGGATCTTTCTCCAAGGCTAACTGACACGAGCCCAAGAACATGAAAGTAGACCCGAGTATGGTCAGGATTAAGGGAAAAGGTGGTGTTGCATTGGCAAGATCAAGGGTGTCAGGCAAAGTCGGTTTCATTGGTTTAAATGTTCGGTTTTTTGGTGGAAGAGAATATTTGCCGGAAATATTTTCCAATCAATCGTCTGCATTTGAATTAAATGAGCACATACTTGAATGAAACTTTCTATAAACGAACCTTTTTTTCCTTAAACATTAACAATAATTATTTATTCCCATTGAATCAATAAAACATTCAACAATTGTAATGATAATTATATCAATCTTTCAGACACAAATTCGCCTTAGAATTGAATACATGTATTTTATTTTGAATCAAAGCATCCAGAAAACCAGCTTTCAAATATTAAGATGGATTATCAAACATATAATTATAATAACAGTACCACACGTGCTATTTATATGTGGTTAATTCTTACACATATGACTTGTTCTTTCAAACGTTACTTGATTCTACACATGTATATTGTTTAATTTCACATGATGGTTTGCTATAAATACCTGCCTGAACAGTCACATTTATACCATAATTCCAATACATAACTCAAAAATATTCGTCACCGAATAAGTTCAAAGCTACGGTAGATTTATCGATGTAAACACTAATCAACAACTTGTGTTAACTAAGATAACTAAACCTATAGGAAAGCAATGCAATGCGGTGACAAAAATATTAAAAACGAATCACAACGCGTACCAAATGTTTCATTGACTTGCATAATTGGTAACAAAACCAATACAAACTCAAGACTAAATATCAAACCGCTGAATGTTGTGTTACTTACACGTTTGCGAATACGTTGGATTCAGTGATAACGTTCGTCCCCACAAACAAAGATGATTTGCGAACCATTGCCATTTATTAATCGAGAAAGATTATGCCTGTATTAAAATGCTTCATTGTACTGAAAACCCTACTACGCATGTGCGGTAATTGTAGCATTAACTGCAATTTTGGAAAACATTTTGCCACTGACCTCTTACCAAGCAAGATATGTTATTCTTCGAGTACAATTCAGCTACCAAAGTCATTAAACAAGACGGTTCAGAAAGTCTTGAAGCTATGCATGGTGGAAGTACTAAAAGAAGGTAGGTTTGCGGTGACACCATGTAATCTCTTCAGTGAGCACATGCACACTGTTCGGAACGTCGAAATAATACCAACGGTTCTTCTGAGAACCACACACTCTCACAGAAGAGATTACATGGTGTCACCGCAAACCTACCTTTTTTAATACCATTCGAATTAAGAATTTCTAAGCCGATAAATTTGTATTATACAATGGGCCTTTAACCCAAAAAGGCAATTTTAAAACAAATAGTTTCCATTCCCATTGGTAACAAACCATAAGGCCAGCAAAAGACATGTTCAAAGTAATTCGTTCTTCTTTAAAGGTGACCCAAAAAAAAAAAAATGGAGCTTAATATTTTTTAAGATTATTAAGACATGTCGACTTGCCTGATGGATGTTCCTTTTGACACTGACGGCGTTTCCGTCATATGTCGAGTTTGAATGATTGATTAATTGTCTCTAAAATGTTGGTTGTATCTTTCTCCATATTTGGGAGTTTTTGTTGATATGTTAATTGTCCCCGTGAGAATAAGTGGGCTGCTTGCAAACTGCGCCTTAAGCCCACCGCACTAATACGATCCGACTACGACCCGACTGGTTTTTGGAAGGATCGCAAAGCATTCTGGTAGTCTTAACCGTGATTCGACAGTCGAATCTTGCCGACTGGCCATCAGAGTGGGTCTGCGACTGGGAACAATCACGGTTAAGACTCCCAGAATGCTTTGCGATCCTTCCAAAAACCAGTCGGGTCATAGTCGGAATGTCGGATCGTATAATGTGCGGTGGGCTTTAGGTACTCAGGCAACCATTTGCGACGAGTCCCCCATGATCGAGAAATAAAGCCACAATCTTGTCCGCCGTTGTTGTTGGGTTGTTCATCATCCCAATTTCTCTAACCGATATCCACTCCTCCCTTCTCGCACACCCAGGTTCCCTCGCTCACTTGGTCATTGCAGTCGATCCAAGCAGACCCCTAAAATAAATCATGCGCTAGCGCATGGCTCAGGTTGGATTCGAACCCACGACCTGCTGATTACTTGGGTAGATGTCATACTGCTAGGCTACCGAGCTAGCCGGATCAGCGGATTGAATCGAATCCCTTATCGGCGGACGCCGTGATTAAACTGTTTTTGTTGATTTAATAACAAATCATCATTATGTATAGACTAATGGATCTAATTTCTTCAAAGGCATTCGCGAACTCGTGTTCAAAACACAATTACCAATCGCTATCGATGATTCATAGTCACAGAGGAATAGAGGCAATCATAAGTAACATTTTCCAGAAAATGACCGTGAATAGAGGGATAGACTCGTTATTTCTCGTCTCGACTAGGGTGTAACAAACCAAAGCCCATTTTGTAGGATCTCACCTCATGCAACCTTTGATATTTTACTTCGAAAATCTTAGAAAAACATCAGGTTTTTTTTAAAGGGATGGTACGTAATTGGTAATACAAAATGCACGTCAAAATCACAGATTCACATAAAACTTTCACAGTATAATGGTGATGATAGGAGAAAACATCCCGTGAAATGTTTTTGTCTGAAATGCCATATTCGTTGAGAAATAAATGAAACTATTTTCCGATTGCAATAAATGGCTTCGAAGCGTTTTATTCATTCGTTGAAATGTGTGTTGAAATGTGTAAACTAATTTTCACTATTTTCTCGTGACCCAGATGGCTGATTGACCTCAAACCTCTACAGGTTTGTCAGTTAAGGTATATGATGGATTACATTATGTGCTTACACTGTCAGCAACGGTTTTGTCGCAAAAAAAAGTTCTGTACCATCCCTTTAAATGCTTTAAATTTATAAGTGTGTAGAAACCGCCTTGCTTTATGTTTGTTGTCAGATTTTTGAATTGATTTAATTTGGGATTGTCTTAATTATTTCGCTATTTCATTTGTATTCTAGCTATATTCAGTAAACGTGGAAATAAACGCAAATAGATACGATGGAAATTGTTTCCGTTTTGATAATCCAAATTTGTTTTGCAAACGGAAATGGCTGAACCAACGGCGAATGCAATGCACTACATTATGAGTGTGTATTATACTGTGTATATGCATTTTCATAAACATTCAAAGGTAAAATTGCACTTGTTAGAAATAATGGCTTGAATTTTGAGTTGCGGACCATTTGACGTATTTAAAACGTCCTTTCAAGGAGGAAAACATTATTTGGAAAATATTGTCGTCTGTTCCTGTGACCCCCAGAATACCGTACCTAAAGAGCCTTATGTTGGTGGTGTCAAAAATAATGAATTTTCTTTCTTTATTTTGCCAACCAGATGTTATAAATCACTCACATACAAAGTGAATTGTGAAGCCAATGAACGATGTTGTAATATTGAGACGTGTAGACTTGTCTGACCGAATGTTCCTCTGGAAAAGGACGATTCCGTCAGATGTTGAGTAGGAACGGTTGATGTTTTTTTTATCTGAGGGTGCACTAGAGTTCGTAATAGAGCTTGAGTTCTTGTTTGATCTTCTAAAAGTCTCCGTGAGAGTAGGTATGCTTCTTACACACTGCGCCATGGGTACTCAGACAACCGTAGTCATGCCACTTGCGATGAGTTCCCCATGATCGAGAAATAAAGACACAATCTTGTCCGGCATAGTCGTTGGGTTGATTGTCGTCCCAATTCCTGTAGCTGACCTCCACTCCTCCCTCCTCGCACACCCAGGTTCCTTCGGTCGCTTGGTCGGTGCAATCGATCCAAGCGTCCATCCCGACTGGAATTACATTGTCTACGATGAAATCATTCTCTTCCAGGGAGCTTGGCACGGCCAGAATGCCACCCAACTTCGTGCACTCGGCCTCTGGCACTCGACCAGGTAAAGTTAGTTTGAGTGGCCAAATAACAAGAAGTTCCCCAGAGATGCCACTCCGGGGGGCAGGGTGGTCCACGGTGCAGACTTCTGCATTTCGACGACACTTGGGTGACAGCGCATGTAGACAAAGCAGCTAATATTTTGAAAACTGCCGAAAACATGACGAACTGCAAACTCGCTAATCACTGTTCACAGACGAAGCCCACAACTAAAGCAAAATGATCAAATCAAAGAATGTGTGATCAAATTATCTGTTTACGAAGTCAGCAAAAAATGTTGATAATTCTAAAGATAGACTTTGCTAAAACAGTTTTGCCTGTATTCAGATAGATAAATATATCCACAAGTTTCCAGCTCATGGGATCGAGATCCAATAACCAGTTGAGAAAGAAGGTACTGTAAGACTGGGCGAATTGAGATTGACATCATCACACGCAGCAATACAACAATCCTTATAATTGATAAAACAGTTTTGCCTGTATTCAGATAAGATATAGAAAACTTGTGCATTTGAAAAGACCGCAAATGTTACGAAAATCACAGCAAATGTGATGAAAACGAATTCAAATGTCGCTCAAACGTCAAAGAATAATTGTTTCACGATTTGTCAAGTCCGGTGAATAAACAAATGCTCTAGTTCTCCAAATCGATATTACATGACTAACTCAAGTCTGAAGTCACTGGCAGGTTTTGATATGAAGAGTCCGCGTATAACAGGTTTGTATGTACCAATATTACACATATAACATATGTATAGTCAAACAGCAGGCATCAACCCACACCAGCGCTACCAAGTATCATCACACGGTCTCCTCAGTAACCATCATACAGATGCCTCATCGGTTATTCATATCATACACGAACCATAGCATCGATTCACTACGAGGATTCTAGGCCGTTCAGACTGGGCAGCGTTTTTTTAATTTACCAATACAATCTGAGAGAGGGGTGGACGAAGAATTGAGAGTAAAGCACGCTAGAACAGTGACAAACCGATCAGAGTGAGCAATCAAAACACCATTTTCCGCATACACTTTACCATAACATATATTTCCCATGCTGACTGTTTGTAAAGTTGAGTGCATTTTCTGTCTCAAACTCAATAATATTTTTTGGAGGCCTTGCAAATCGTAAATGCTCCCTTTAACAAGGCAAATGGCTTTCATTTTACCCTTAAATCCGAGTATGACTTGGTCAACAGTGTACACAATTTGTGCACTTATTTAAGGGATTTGTTCTTTTGTTGTTTCCACCGTGTTTTCTTTTTTATATGGTTAACCATTAAATTAATAATCTGAGAAGAATTCACACGAGTTGCACAACTTGAATTCATGCAAGCCAACAGATATTGGCCTTGGCCTTTCTAGTCTATAATATACAGGTACAGTGCGGGTCTGGGGTATATCAGTAATGTGAGACTTCGATTTAAACTTGAGGGTAGGCCTATACAGAGAAATGTACAAGTTGATGAACACAAAAGGAGAAAAACAATTGATTAAAAGTTATTTAGTGACTAAGGCATGATATATGTCACGATGGAACAAAATTGAATGTCTATAAGGTGGGCACATTGATACAGATTGTTGATTTTAAATGAAAAAAATTGTACGGCAATACATACCACTCTCTTTTGCACGATAAAGCTAGGCCTTGTTTGATGATCCTATAAACCCAAACAAAAACCAATTCCACAAGTTAGAGGTCGTCATTTCCCTAGTACAGCGAGGGGATGTATGAAAAGCGTTCCTTTTTTCCGATTCCAGTTTCTTTCTGATCGCAAAATAATAAAGAAAATTAGGGTAGCACTTCAAGACTAACTATGTGAAAAACTACATAAGCTTTTGTAGTAACAACTACTTCATCATCGCAAAATGTAAGATGCATGTCTCTGGTTATATAGAGTAAGTGGGCTGCTAGCACTGAATGCAGAGAAATGTACATAGCATTCACCGTCATGACAGTCATGACGACGGCTTCCTTATATTCAGTTAATATTCGCCACAAACTCTACCAAGTATCCCAATTGTCCGATTTCTATGCCATTGTGTCTCCAGCATGCATTACAGGTCTCGGTGAGAGTCGGCTTGCTGCTTGCACACTGCACGACGACGTAGTCCGCAATTCCCATCATTCCACTGACGAGTATCTTGGCGAATGAGACCACAATCTTCTTGGCTATTGCCGTCATCTGGCTGCCCATCTGCCCAATTTCTATAGCGGACATCAACTCCTCCCTCCTCGCACACCCAGGTTCCCTCGGTCGCCTGATCGTTGCAGTCGATCCAAGCTTTCTTCCCGTCCGGAATCAAGTTATCCACGATGAAATCATTCTCTTCTAGGGAGCTTGGCACGGGTAGAATGCCACCCAACTTGGCGCACTCGGCTCTGGCATTTGACCAAGTAAACTGGGATTGGGTGAGCAAATAACAATCAGTTTCCCAGTGATGCCACTCCGGAGGGCAGGGTGGCCCATGGTGCAGACGTTTGCACTTCGACGACACTTGAGTGACAGCGCATGTAGACAAAGCAGCTAATATTTTGAAAACTGCCGAAAACATGACGAAGCTAATCACTCCCTAATCACTGTTCACTGATGAAGCCAACAACGAACGCAAAATTATCAAATCAAAGAATGCGTGTTCAAATTATCTGTCTACGACGTCAGCAAAAAATTCTGATGATTCTGAAGATAGAATTGCTAAAACAGCTTTGCCTGTTTTCAGATAGATAAATATCATCCACAAGTTTCCAGTTTATGAGATTGATATCAAATAACCAGTTGAGAAATAAGGTACTGTAAGAGTGGGCGAATTGAGATTGACATCATCACACGCAGCAATACAACAATCCATAGAAACCACCAAACACAAGCAATGGGCTGCGTATTGCTTGAGATTGGTTTATATTTCTCTTCCATATCAGTATAAGAGAAGAATGGTATAAAGCTCCAATTTTTACAGTCTTGGCCTCGAATAATGAGTTAAGATCGATGCACTTCATCAATATATTGATCGTATAGGCCTATTCAGTTATACGAATGCACTGCATAGGGAATCAAATCAGATTATTGACTTTTCAATGATAAACCTCTATATGTCCTGCAATGGCAGGTTTTACCCTATGAACTTCACACAGCAACCATCCTCGGGGAAAATGTTTTTTTTTTCTATATCTAACGATTGATACGTTTCAAAATAGAATTTAGAAGGTTAATTCTATGGTTGAGATGTATTAACAGGTTAAGGAGAGCAGACTCTTGTATTCCATATATCACGAGTTATAGTTGTCGGTAAGAGTAAGTCGGCTACTAACACACAGCACGGGAAAGCACACCACAATCGATCTCGTGCCACTGAAGAGCAGACCCGTGCGATCGGGTAATGAAGGCACAATTTTTGCCGGTTGAACCATGCGGCTCCCCGTAATTCCAATTCCTGTAGCTGACCTCTACTCCTCTTATATCGCACACCCAGATTCCCTCGGTAGCCTGGTAATTGCAGTCGATCCATGCGTGCACCCCGTTCGGTATTACATCGCTCACGTGAAGTTATTCTCTTCAAGGGAGCTTGGCAGCCATAATGCTACCCAACTTGGCGCACTCGGCTCTAGCATTCGAAACTTGAGAGTAGTAGATAAAGCAGCATAAATACTGCAGGCAACATGTTGAACTTCAAATTCCTTTATCAGTGTTAACAAATGAAATCAAAATCTAAAATTACTCTTTAATTATCCCCATCAGCGTTAATTGTAGAGATATGAAATTCCTTATTTCAGAACAAATATCCATCGAAGATTCGGGTAGTTTTAAATCGTATGCAGAAAAAAAAGATGTGTGCCTGTCTCGCATAAAACGGAGACAATTTGTCAAAACTTAGCCGCATCAAGCTCAGAAGATCAAACTATTCAGAGAGATAGAGTGAGGAGAATAAGAAATGTATCTGCTCAACGTTAACAATAAAGCCACAAATTCACTTCACTAAGTACGTAATTGGATACATTTCAATAAATCCATTAGCGAAGCATGGTATTTGTCAACCATATCGATCCACCATTAATTAATTACCCGCAAGAAAGACAATTCTGTCAATTTCCACTCTGCAATCATGCAACCTTGAGCAATGCAATGTGGATGTTGATGCCACTTGATTCAAATTACATCATGATAGCAAATTGCTACCACTAGAACAATACACATACACACAAAACATACACCAACGAATATCCATAGTTACAGTAGATTCTTATAATTTCTAAAAACTAGTTAGTGAGGCAAACTGGAAGCAAATAGAAAGGCATTTATTATACCAGCATTTTCAATACAAGGACAATGTGAAGCATAACTATGATAAATTGTCTATTTCCCAGCTCAAGTAGGGTGACATACTCAAACACAAATCCACGGGATCTCAGCTCATGCAACTTTTGATATTTTGCTTTCAAAAAATGTAGACAAATATCAGGCTGAAGTAGTACAACTGAATGCCACAGAACTTCATTGGGAAATTGTTCAACGATTTCGGCGCCAGTGGCGCTGCGCCAAATATCTAACGTGTTTGATAATTTTGGTCATTCATGACAAAAGTTGTTCGTGAAAAAACCTCTACCAACTGAGCAGCGGCGTAGCTAGGATTTTTTCAGCAGGGGGGCACTGGGGGGCCTTGGAATTTTGTTGGGGGGGGGGGGGCACCCGGAATTTTTTCAAAACTGGAGATTTGCAAAATATGAGAAATGCGGGGGGGGGGCGGATCCAGCGGGCGTAGGGAAACCTTTTCTTCAAGGAAAAAAAAAAAAAAAAAAAAAAACGGAAACAGAAAGACCCCAAAAGGGCAGAAAAAGAGGGGGAAGACAAAATTTGCTAGCTTTGATCTCCCCGAAACGCACCCGTCGCTATTGAATTGGCGTATTTTATTTCCAAATGCATTACGACTAAATTAGTCGATAATGATCTCTAAACGGAGACCGCCATGGATTTATATCCAACGCAGTACCTGGTGAAAATCACACCATATGGCGATGATAAAAGGTAATTATTATTATAAAAGACCAACCTAGATCTGGCACCAGCCAAGATGACCTCAATTATTGAACAATAAAGCTGCTCTGAACGGCTCTGAAGTCGTATTGTATTAATCTGCATGCAATAGAGTAGGCTGTTTATGTCTTGTCATAGTGACTCTACAGACGGAGGTCATAATAAACACTTATTCGTTTTATTTTCAGATTTCCATTTTCTATTCCCTTTTTCCTGGACCACATCTGAAATCATACTGACAAGAATATAAGCCAGATACATTGTCCAGCTGTTTTTTACTTTTTTTTTCGCCAGCATGCAATCAACCATCTACTCAGGTATCAACCATGAAATATTATTAAAACAAACGACCCCGGCTGGTTCATGGATATCGAATGATATCGTCGAATGACTATAGACCGATTCGAAGGCACAATATACACAATGGGTCGGACATAATCGTTAATCGGACACAATGGGTCAGACATAATCGTCTGTCGAACACAATGGGTCGGACATAATCGTCTGTCGAACACAATGGTTCGGACATAATCGTCTGTCGAACACAATGGGTCGGACGTAATCGTTTGTGGGACACAATTGGTCGGACATAATCGTCTGTCGAACACAATGGGTCGGACATAATCGTCTGTCGAACACAATTTTTCGGACATAATCGTCTGTCAAACACAATGGGTCGGACGAAATCGTTTGTGGGACACAATGGGTCGGACATAATCGTTTGTCGGACACAATGGGTCGGGCATAATCGTTTGTCGGACACAATGGGTCGGGCATAATCGTTTGTCGGACACAATGGATCGGACATAATCGTTTGTCGGACGAAATGGGTCGGACATAATCGTTTGTCGGACACAATGGGTCGGACATAATCGTTTGTCGGACACAATGGGTCGGGCATAATCGTTTGTCGGACACAACGGATCGGACATAATCGTTTGTCGGACGTAATGGGTCGGACATTATCGTTTGTTGGACGTAATGGGTCGAACATAATCGTTTCTTGCTCGCCAAAATCTGTTGTCGGACGTAATCGATCAAACGGACATAATGGTCGTGAACAAACATTTTGTTTCATTCGTGACAAAAGTTGTTCGTGACAAAAGCTCTACCAACTTAGCCATGCAGCCCTACGGTGGTGACCCCAATAGTCAATAATCTTTTTTTCGTTTGACAGTCACAAGCCATGAAACCACGCACATACCGCCATATCCCAGGGATCGTTTCAATGATACAGGCAGCAATTCTGCAACATGGGAACGGTACACGGGGGATCACTCAGAGATGATACGGCTTTTTAATCAATCATTAAATTACCACAAGGAAAACCGACGTTAAAAAGTTTCCCTTGTAGTTATTTGATGATATTAATTAAAAAGTTATTTTAAATGCAAAACGATGAACAGCTTTGACATATCGAGAGCAAGACATGGCTGTACCTATTGTTATCTTTCTAGGTCATGTCAATTCTTACTCGAGTTCAAGTTAACACACATGCATAATGAACAACCCTCCCAGAAACCATCTATATTGGTGCTGTAGGCCAATGAAACATAAAACTAAATCTTTTCTGCCAACTCAATGAAAGACTAGAGGTGTCATAAACCACACAGTGAATTGAATTGCTTTTGATATCAACCCACGCAGCCAAATGCATTAAGACTAAATTAGTCTATAATTATCTCTAAACGGAGACCGCCATGGATTTATATCCAACGCAGTACCTGGTGAAAACCACACCACATGGCGATAATAAAAGGCAATTATTATTATAAAAGACCAACCTAGATTTGGCACCAGCCAAGGTGACCTCAATTATTGAGCAATAAAGCTGCTCTGAACGGCTCTGAAGTCGTATTGTATTAATCTGCATGCGATAGAGTAGGCTGTTTATGCCTTGTCATAGTGACTCTACAGACGGAGGTCATAAAAAAACACTTATTCGTTTTATTTTCAGATTTCCATTTTCCATTCCCTTTTTCCTGGACCACATCTGAAATCATACTGACAAGAATATAAGCCAGATACATTGTCCAGCTGTTACTTTTTTTTATCGCCAGCATGCAATCAACCATCTACTCAGGTATCAACCATGAAATATTATTAAAACAAACGACCCCGGCTGGTTCATGGATATCGAATGATATCGTCGAATTACTATAGACCGATTCGAAGGCACAATATACACAATGGGTCGGACATAATCGTTAATCGGACACAATGGGTCAGACATAATCGTCTGTCGAACACAATGGGTCGGACATAATCGTCTGTCGAACACAATGGTTCGGACATAATCGTCTGTCGAACACAATGGGTCGGACGTAATCGTTTGTCGGACACAATGGGTCGGACATAATCGTTTGTCGGACACAATGGGTCGGGCATAATCGTTTGTCGGACACAATGGGTCGGGCATAATCGTTTGTCGGACACAATAGATCGGACATAATCGTTTGTCGGACGTAATGGGTCAGACATAACCGTTTGTCGGACACAATGGGTCGGACATAATCGTTTGTCGGACACAATGGGTCGGGCATAATCGTTTGTCGGACACAACGGATCGGGCATAATCGTTTGTCGGACGTAATGGGTCGGACATTATCGTTTGTTGAACGTAATGGGTCGAACATAATAGTTTTCTTGCTCGCCAAAATCTGTTGTCGGACGTAATCGATCAAACGGACATAATGGTCGTGAACAAACATGTTTGGTCATTCGTGACAAAAGTTGTTCGTGACAAAAGCTCTACCAACTGAGCCATGCAGCCCTACGGTGGTGACCCCAATAGTCAATAATCTTTTTTTCGTTTGACAGTCACAAGCCATGAAACCACGCACATACCGCCATATCCCAGGGATCGTTTCAATGATACAGGCAGCAATTCTGCAACATGGGAACGGTACACGGGGGATCACTCAGAGATGATATGGCTTTTTAATCAATCATTAAATTACTACAAGGAAAACCGACTGTAATGTATTCATCTAAAGGACTTTTGCTAGTCTATGGACTCAGTACATTGACTCTATTTACACCCATATATGGAATTGCTTTTGTGACCCTAATCTGGTACCGTGGGAACGCTACACAGCTAAATTGATACATTGTAATAATTTGGTGTATGCACCAGTGTATTGCCATACACTAGTGGTCTCGTGTTATTATGCATTAAGTCACTTGTAATGTTGACTGTCAGTTGAAGTACACACATGTACATGTCTCGCTGCTAATGCAAAAATAAACCAGTGTTAACTCGATATGATTTGCGTGCTCTAATAGTTCATAACAAACTGGCGACGAGGATTATAAATGGTTATGGCTGCTCTGATTGGAAATATCGAGGAATTTCGAGAAGGGAAGGAGGAATGGCCACAATACATTGAACGGCTGGAACATTATTTTGTCGCGAATGACATCACTACCGCAGCAAAGAAACAAGCAGTGCTGTTGACTGTGATCGGCGCTCATGCCTACAAACTGCTTCGCAACCTTGTTGCTCCCGCAAAACCAGGAGACAAATCCTATGATGAACTGGTTCAGTGCATGTCACAGCATCATAACCCGGTGCCTTCGGAAATCGTTCAACGATTCAAGTTCAACAGCCGATCTCGAGATGAGGGTGAGTCTGTAGCCCAGTATGTGGCATCATTGCGTTCCTTGGCCGAATTTTGTAACTATGGCGATACACTCGACGATATGCTACGTGATCGCCTAGTATGCGGCGTTCGTAACGACCGCATCCAACGAACCCTTCTCGCTGAGAAAAATCTAACGCTAGAGAGAGCACTGGCATTGTCACTAAGCATGGAAAGAGCAGCCAAAAATGTGAAAGACCTGCACATGACGCAGAACCAAAGCGAGAAAACTTTGAACAAACTTTCGAAAAGTCAGTCAAAGGCTAGACGAAAACCCACAGTCAGTGCAAACAGACAGCACGACTCAACCGCAGATAAGATGCAGAAACCTTGCTATCGTTGTGGCAAATCTACACACACTCCTGACCGATGCAGATTCAGGAATAATACGTGTTTTAACTGTCAGAAACGTGGCCACATTGCAAGCGTTTGTCGAAGTGGGAAAAAGCCACAAGTCAAGCAGATGAATGCTACCGCAGACAACATCGTGACAGACAGCGATGGGAGTGAATCAGACCAGGACACGCCTGTGTACTCTCTGTTTGGTTGTTCCAGTAATCGGCCGGGTATGAAGGCAATCAAAGTTACCATGTTGGTTGACAGCAAGGATCTAGTCATGGAAGTTGACACTGGAGCAGCACTGTCACTAGTGTCAGAGAAGACCTTCAAGTCAGTATGGCCAAAAGCGAATCTTCTGAAATCGGAACTGCAACTCCGCACGTACACCGGCGAACGAGTCGAAATCCTGGGAACCTTCAACGTTGAAGTCCAGAACAATGCTAAAACATTCGACCTGCCACTGCTTGTCGTCAAAGGCAGTGGTCCGAGCCTTTTTGGCAGGAATTGGCTGCAAGCAATCAGGCTAGACTGGCAGCAGATCAACATTCTCAATGCATCCACCAGTATTGATGAAGTACTAAAAGCTCATCCAGCAGTATTTAAAGATGAGCTTGGTACCTTGAGGGGCACCACGGGCAAAATCTACATCGACAAAGATGCTCAGCCTCGATTTTGTAAAGCTCGAGTAGTGCCCTACGCAATTCGGAAATTGGTGGAAGACGAACTGGATCGCCTACAAGCTGCTGGGATCATTGAACCAGTAGAGTTCTCCGAGTGGGCCGCGCCCATTGTTCCAGTACTCAAGCCCGGCGGATCCTCCGTGAGAATTTGTGGTGACTATAAACTTACCGTGAACCAAGCCGCCAAGTTGGATAAATATCCAATACCCAGAATCGAAGATCTGTTCGCGTCACTCGCAGGTGGATCCAAATTCTCCAAGCTCGACCTCTCCCAAGCATATCAGCAGTTGATATTGGAGGAGGAGTCACGTGCCTACGTTGTCATCAACACGCATCGCGGTCTTTTCCGCTACACCCGTTTGCCTTTCGGTGTTGCCTCTGCACCTGCGATTTTCCAACGGACTATGGAAAACATTCTGCAAGGCATACCACACGTGACTGTGTATCTCGACGATATTTTGATCACAGGTCCAGATGATCAATCTCACCTTGCTACCCTCTCCACTGTATTGAAGCGCCTGGAGCAAGCTGGTCTTCGTCTCCAGTTGAGCAAATGCAAATTCATGGCCCCTTCGATCGTGTACTTGGGTCATGCCATCGACGCACAGGGTCTGCACCCGACTACCGACAAAGTCAACGCTATCCGCAATGCACCAGCACCAACAAATGTGACTGAACTGAGAGCTTACTTAGGTTTGCTTACCTATTATGGCAAGTTCTTGCCGCAGCTCTCGACGACCCTTGCAGCCCTGTACCGGCTACTGCGCAAAGACACCAGATGGAGATGGGGTGCTGAGGAACGACACGCTTTCAGTGCTTCGAAGGATCTCCTTCTATCGTCAAACCTCTTGGTACACTTCGACCCCAAGAAGGATGTGATTGTTTCCTGTGATGCATCTCAGTACGGCATAGGAGCAGTTCTCGCTCACAGGATGCCTGACGGTTCGGAGAAACCAATCGGATTTGCTTCACGCACATTGGCTCCAGCTGAGAAGAAGTATTCACAAATTGAAAAGGAGGGCCTCGCTTGCGTGTTCGGAGTCACTAAGTTCCACAGCTACATCTACGGTCGTCATTTCACGTTAGTGACCGACCATAAGCCCCTCCTGAGCCTCTTCAACGAACAGCGAGCAATACCTTCCCAAGCTTCAGCTCGGATCCAACGGTGGGCACTTACCTTAGCCATGTATGAGTATACGCTGGTCTTCAAGTCAACCACAGCTCATGGAAATGCAGACGCGCTGAGTCGTCTACCATTGCCCACTGCTCCTGCTAAAGTTCCGGATCCTCCCGAGACTGTTCTCCTGATGGAAAGCATCGACGCGTCCCCGATCTCCACATCACACGTTCGCACTTGGACTCGTCGCGACCCCCTCCTATCGAGAGTACTTCGCTACGTCCAGGAGGGTTGGCCTCAAGAGCTAAAGGGGGAGGAGAATATGAAACCGTATGCAACTCGCAGTTCTGAGCTTTCGGTACAAGACGGATGTCTAATGTGGGGCAGTAGAGTGATTGTTCCACCGCAGGGGCGTAAACGCATCCTGCATGGCTTGCACGAAGGACATCCTGGCTCAGCAAGAATGAAAAGCCTCGCCAGAACATTCGCATGGTGGCCCAAGATGGACTCTGACATCGAGACAGAAGTCAAGACGTGCCACAACTGCCAACAAAATCAGCCAATGCCACCCAAGAGTGAACTTCATCCTTGGACTTGGCCTGAACGACCTTGGTCCAGACTGCATATTGACTATGCTGGTCCCTTCATGGGCAAGATGTTTCTCATTGTTGTGGACTCGCACTCAAAGTGGATGGAAGTCTTCCCACTGAACAATGCCACGACTCATGCAACAATCGAGAAACTCAGACAAGCCTTCGCTACACACGGATTGCCAGACAAAGTCGTGTCTGACAATGGTACACCATTCACGAGCGCAGAGTTTCGCGAATTCATGACCAAGAATGGTATTCTTCACATTCGCACATCACCGTATCATCCGGCTTCAAACGGTTTAGCTGAGCGTGCAGTGCGCACTTTCAAAAATGCTATGAAGCGAATGGACACAGGGACAATTGAAACCAAAGTCTCCAGATTCCTGTTCCACTACAGGATTACCCCGCACAGTTCTACAGGGTTATCTCCTTCGGAAATGCTGATGGGTCGACGTTTGCGTTGTCATCTTGATCAGCTTCGTCCTGACATTTCCAGTCGCGTTCACAAGAACCAGGATAAGCAGAAGTATCACCACGACCGACATTCCAAGACACGTGCATTTGAGATTGGTGATACAGTGTTGGTTCGCAACTTCACCAAAACTGGATACTCGTGGTTGCCAGGCACCGTCACAAGCAACACCGGTCCAGTGTCCTACAAGATCCGCCTCATGCACAACGGTTGTGAGGTAAAACGTCACGTTGATCACCTTCGCAAGCAGGAACCTCCAAAGGAAACAGTTCCCGACGACATTGACCATCCATCGGACACCGTAGAACCACTTCCAGTTCCAGAGCAACAGCCCGAGCAAGAACCGGTTGAGCCTGAACCACCTGCACCAGACAACCAGCCAGAACTCCCACAAACTGTTGAGCCTAATTCGTCAACATCTACACCACCTGGCAAGAATTACCCATCTCGCACCAGAAATCCACCTGAGCGATATGGATTCTCAAAACCTAAGTAGGTACAGCTGCACACATCTGAGGCAGAATAATCCTCAGTGCAGACTGTTGCAAGTCAGGGTAGTCCACCCCTGTACTTGATAGCTTCTCACTTGTTTCATGATTAAGACATTTCATTTGAGTTGAACATTTGTTTGTTGTTCATGGTTGTTGAAAAAAAAATATATATTCGAGTTAGCCTTAATAACAAATATCTCTAGTCATGCATTGGATAGATTTCCATTTCCAAGTTCTGCAGAATATATGTATCTCTATAGGAAGGAGGAGTGTAATGTATTCATCTAAAGGACTTTTGCTAGTCTATGGACTCAGTACATTGACTCTATTTACACCCATATATGGAATTGCTTTTGTGACCCTAATCTGGTACCGTGGGAACGCTACACAGCTAAATTGATACATTGTAATAATTTGGTGTATGCACCAGTGTATTGCCATACACTAGTGGTCTCGTGTTATTATGCATTAAGTCACTTGTAATGTTGACTGTCAGTTGAAGTACACACATGTACATGTCTCGCTGCTAATGCCAAATAAACCAGTGTTAACTCGATATGATTTGCGTGCTCTAATAGTTCATAACACCGACTTTAAAAAGTTTCCCTTGTAGTTATTTGATGATGATATTAATTAAAAAGTTATTTTAAATGCAAAACGATGAACAGCTTTGACATATCGAGAGCAAGACATGGCTGTACCTATTTTTATCTTTCTAGGTCATGTCAATTCTTACTTGAGTTTTAGTTAACACACATGCATAATGAACAACCCTCCCAGAAACCATCTATATTGGTGCTGTAGGCCAATGAAACATAAAACTAAATCTTTTCTGCCAACTCAATGAAAGACTAGAGGTGCCATAAACCACACAGTGAATTGAATTGCTTTTGATATCAACCCACGCAGCCAAATTCATGACGACTAAATTAGTCTATAATTATCTCTAAACGGAGACCGCTATGGATTTCTATCAAACGCAGTACCTGGTGAAAATCACACCACATGGCGATAATAAAAGGCAATTATTATTATAAAAGACCAACCTAGATTTGGCACCAGCCAAGGTGACCTCAATTATTGAGCAATAAAGCTGCTCTGAACGGCTCTGAAGTCATATTGTATTAATCTACATGCAATAGAGTAGGCTGTTTATGCCTTGTCATAGTGACTCTACAGACGGAGGTCATAAAAAAACACTTATTCGTTTTATTTTCAGATTTCTATGTTCTATTCCATTTTTCCTGGACCACATCTGAAATCATACTGACCAGACCATAAGCCAGCATTGCATTACTATTCATAAAGTCAATTTTATTTATATCACTCATCCAGCATGCAATCAACCATCTACTCATGGAATCGTATTATAAACAAACAAATAAACCCAATCAACCCCGGCTGGTTCATGGATATCAAATGATATCGTCAATATACCATCAGCCATTACTGCGGTGTCCTCGTTCTTTTTTGTGGCAAAAAAAGAATTAACCTTTCGCTGCACTCTATACTGGATGGTGAACATCCCCTATATCAGGGGACGTACATGTATCACCCTGCAGAAACACTTTTCAAGACCGGATGCAACGATACACTAAGGTGACCACATTTGTTGAGATGATCCGGGGACAGTGATCCGTGTCCTTTGGGAGGGGTATAAATATTCTTGAAAAATGTTTGAATCCAGATATTCAGGACAATTAGAATTTTCGGGGGCATTTCGTCGAATCGGGGACATTTTCGGGGACAATTTTTCATCGGGGACAGCACATTCAAATCGGGGACTGTCCCCGGAAATCGGGGACGTCTGGTCACATTGCGATACACTAATCCAATCATGCGATTAGCCCTTTTAAAAACGTGATCAACATGATACACACAATTAAAGAGGATGTTCTTTACTTAACAAACCCCGCCAATTTGTTATAGAACTATTCATTAAATTACTTTACACAGAAAGGGAGTCTTTTTTAAGGTGATTTTTCTTTCGACATGGAACATGCTCAACCCACAAGCTCCCAAAAATTAGGATTCTTTGAATTTCGTCAAAGGGGCGGCAAACAAATATATGTGATTTCGTGACGTAAGATTTGGAAGCCTTTCCTTAAAAAAGTATGTGGCAACTGCGCACGGTTGTATATTGAGTATTTATGAAATATATATTTCGTTAAAGTTATGTAAGGTTCGTTATGAGCACTTGCATTGAATTTTTTGAGATTTTGGAAATTGTGTGGTCCACTGTGGGCTTTGATGGTACCCGAATAGTTTACGCGGATCAATAGTTCAACTTTGAGTATCAAAATAAGTGGCAGCACCTCGGTGTTCAGCCTGCCGAACACGAGAGCTAAGTGCTTACGCCAAAGATCATTCGTGAACCTTGGCATACGCACGCCAAGTGCGGTGATAAAAGGCCAAAATTTCAATGCCAGCGGCGCTGCGCCAAATATCTAACGTGTTTGATAATTTTGATCATTGACAACAGTTTTACCGTGTGCATTGAACGAAAGCTTTCTGCAATGCGGCCGGTTGTATCGTGCATGCTCATTTCATTATATAAATAGTATCATATCTCACTTTTAAGGAAGGCTTTAAGGAACTTAACTAATGCATCCCGAAAACCGGATTTTGAATATTAAAATAAATAATCAAGCAACTAATTATAATAACAATACCACGCGTGTTTTAACGTGTGATTAGCTGGCTTCATAAATCTGTGCATTCTTAATTTATTTCAAAACAAATAGACATATGCCGAATTAGATTGCTTCGATTAACTCTTATTCTTTTTAACAATTTTGCCAAATAATGGGCAAATTCTCGGTACGTAAATTGGTTAATGATATAGTTCGTTTACATTTTAGGCATTACAACTTCACATATAATAACGACATTGAACAGGAACATCACAACTGTGAAGACTCTTATCAATAATTGCGACCGGTATTACAAGGGAGATTTTCCGAATAATAAGAGAAAAAAATAACCTACTCCAACACTTTACATTTCATAATATAATGATTGTATTATACCATAGAGCTATATTAAAATTACTAGAGCGCTGGCTCTGCTTACTCCGCGCGTAGACGTTTTGAAGCCGTCCTGGACTGGATTTCACCAAACACTAAGATAAATCTTAACTTTTAGTTGTCAGTATCACCATGGAGATTCGTATTGTGACACCAGCTTTGCTAAGCAATTAGGATTAATTCACACATGTAAGATCAATTTCAGTGCTTCGTGAAATCGGCCCCTGAGCGCTGTCATTTTGAATTTATGTGCGTGTCTGTGGAACAAGAATACTTCGACTGGAATGCCTTTCGAAGAGTGTACTCTATTATGCAACGCGCAAGTACGCATGAACGGTACCGATAGCGCGTCTTTATGATGCTTGCAATCATTGCATGACTGACGTGCAGAGCGTGTGCGCGCACGGCCCTAAATGAAACGCGCATTTTCCCGAAGGTGCGTCGGATTTTGGCGTATTTTGCTTCGATAACGTACCTGTGTAGTGAACTCTGCTAATTTAAATAAAAAGGCCCCAAAGAATGCGGCCAGGTGTTTAGCCCCCCTTTCATAAAAACCTTCGGAGCGTAGCTCAACAATAGCACCCTTCGCCAAGAGAGGTAGCTTCGTAGCTTCTACCAGAGAGGTAGCTTCTTAACTGTCTACGTTCCGGCTGATGTTAATCATGTACATGTATTTTTCCTTCTATGGCCAACTGGGCTCTGAAACTGAATTGGTGGCGTTTGCCCTTTACAGCGTAGGAGTCCAGGTAACCATCTGTAAGTAGTCTTGGTTTACTTCTTTATTTATTTATTTACTGATAACCTTTCTAAAATCATAAATCAGCCTTGGCAGCCATTTCTTTATGAGTCTCGGCAGTTGCGAGAACTTTATTACTTTGACTTAATTTGGTGAGCTAAGTTAAATTATTCACTTCCACACCAAACCTGTATAGAACACAACGCAGGTATGCAAATGAACGTACAAAAAAACGTACACAATGTTGGGCTTTCCATAGGTTTGTGCACAAACATGGATGCGCCCAGCAGGCATCACTTTTTGCACGGAGCTAGCGCTCTTGTAATTTTAATATAGCTCTATGTATTATACCGATGAAATGTGTATGATGATCATGAAGGGACATAAGACGTGAAAGGGGGTCTTAGCTTTCATGTTTACTTGTTTCTGATGTCTTAAATTTCAATGAAAACATAACATGTTTGCAGAAATAATTTGCTGTACAACGTTTGACATTTACAAGTTACCCCGGTAGTTGTCTGATGACCCTACAGGGCCACCGTATACATTTTTTTTAACAGTACAATTCTTCCCGTTTCATGCTACTTTAATAGCCAAAATCCATTCCTTGCAATTGAATGTGAGAAACTTCCCTCGAGTCGGTTCTTCGTATTAGTACCCTTAATATTTACTAATAATTTTGTTAAAAGAAATATCTTTATTAGTGTTTGCGGAACAATTCAGGCCTTAGCTGCTTCATTTAGCCACTGCCTCTACCGGGAGCTGCACGGTGTCATGCACAGGAAATAAAATATCGTAGAACTGCATGGCGACGAGAAAAAACGGCCTTTATCTTGTATGGCAGGACCCGCAGCCCGCACCATCATCGGGTTACCAGTATTCCCAATATTATATCCACACATATATCAGACTGATACACACCAATAGCGTTCAAGATCAAGGGTCGATTTCACCAAACTCATCGTAACATACTATCAGTCCTAGGACGACTGATAGGGGCGCCCCTTTTAATTCTGTGGTTCTCATTTCCGACCGACCCTTATTTTGGGCTCCGACCGAAGAAACAAAAAATTGCAGACGACCCTGTCAGAATGGCATCATATAAAACAAAAATGAAAAAAGAAAAAAATTCCCAGAATTTCTGGAGACAAACTTTTCTCAAAAAATTCTGGGAATTATTTTTTTTGCCAATAGACCTCCAATTTTCATACTTTTTATCACTGAAATAATTCAAAAATATTCAAACGCGATTACAGTCAATACAATGACATCATTTTCTTTAGGTTTTTGTATATTCAGCCAGGTTTTTTTTCCACCAAACTTTTTTTTTTTCGACCGACCGACCCTCCCTCAAGGTGAACAAGAAATGAGAACCAAAGTTATAAAAAGGGGCGCCCTTATGGATAAATAATAATACAAAACAACGATTATTTCCAAGTAGAATTAGCATGCTTCTGGACGTTCAATGAAATTAAAAATTGCTCAGGTAGTTTTCAAGTCTGAAAAGGTTGGCTATATCATTTCCATTGTACTTTTAGTTTGAGAGCTAGCTGGGTTTAAGTGTTGAGTACAAAGGGTTTGGGTACATATATATCTATTGGATTTATTGTACAAATGAGGCATCTTAAGTTGCACACCCTTGGCTTTGGCCCCGCCCCCTGGGGTACCAAAGTTGCCCCCAAAATCGATGAACTCATACTTTTGTGTACAACCAAAATTCCTTTTGCAATTGATCATTTAGTGACCTCTGACAACAAATCCACTATTTAAGACATGGTTTTTCATGGGGTTTGTAGATAGGACTCAATATAAAAGTTGCGTCACGGCACTGATTTACCCGCGTTATGGAGGTGTAGGGAGGATGCAGAGATGGAGTGGTGGTGGTTGCAGTGGTGGAGGTGGAGGAAGTGCAAGTGATATTGATAGCGGAAGTGATAAGGCCAGCGAACCAGACGATATAAACATACACGCTCTACGTTATGCGCATCATAACACAGTATCCCACACAGTATCCCACACAGTGAGTACAGATACCATATACAAGAGTGGTGAATACCCATACAAACTTACAGTAGCACCAGTCCCATTTCAAACACACCGTCTAATTATTAAACGAAGACACACGACATGATGGTGAGGGGAAACAATTTTCAAATTGTGCCCCCCCCCTCCCCTCTTCTAGACCCCAAAATATTGACTATGGAGCTCGGGCTTTGTGTACTTGTTTGTTAAATACGGATTATGAGTACTTAGGAAGACATTCACATATAGAGACGTGCACACGAGTACCTTTTCCCTAAACATCCTCCAAACCGATGAACTTGAAATTGACATAGGCCTAATGTCTATTTTGAGAGCATCCTCTATCTCCTATTTAAATATATGTACAACAAAAAAATTCTATTTTAAGGAACCTGCCACATCAACGTCATCATCCAGGCGTTTTCGCAGACGTTTGCTTCTGCAAATTCAAACGTATATGTAACACTTTAAGTTGCGTGGCCGTATCTTTATGACGCAACTTGTGGTTCACATTTTGAAAAAGCAAAACGTCTACGAAAACGCCTCGAAAGGTGATGGCGCAAGGACAGATAACAAATAAAAAGGTCATTATTCATTACTCAACGACTGTTCGTTTGAGGTATGATTTTTTTTATGTACTTCATTTGATCCCACAAGGGTAATAGCACATGTTTCTTAGGGATTATAACAATAATTTACAAGGCTGCATTTTGATTTTTTCACTGAAAAGCATGCGAATCATGACGGTTTAAATCTTTTTATATTGACATTTCCCAATATATTCAATTTGCCCTCGTCTCTGTTCTCCAGTAATGGCTATCCCAAGCCAATCAGGCAAAGGTTATCATTAACAACCAAAGCAAGAATTGAAACTTCCCTCTACTTTAACACAACAGAGCTCAAAATTAAAACATCGCTACAAATTCAATTCTGACATAATTTGTATTCTTCATTTATTGTCAATAAAATAATCTGGTTACAACAACATGTAATATATAAATCTAACAAAGGGTAATTAAGAATCTTACAATTCGTTTAAGCAAATACAAAAAAATCCTTATTTGTCAATAATGTGCTTTACAATATTTAATCAAATTACGGTCACTAAGGCAAACTCTTTTAAAACCTAGTTTACAAACAATATATGTAAAATAAAACAAAGTAATAACATGCTTGAAGTTACTAGGGCAAGAACGCCAAAACATCAGGCTTTAAACATTCCAAGCATTATATTTATTTCTGGCCATTATTTTGGTTCATGAGCAGTTTCCAGCAGATCATTACTTGTATTTAAAGTTTTACTGTAATCAAATTTGAGAAAGGGTGCAAGTGCTTTAAAATCATTGCTTAAAACATAATTAATGACTTAATACCGTTATATTTTTATATTAGTGTTTAATTTTGACCAACAAAAATAATACACACAAATCAGTACACGTACACCCCACCCCACAAAACAAATTCCCATTGGAACCAATCCACGCAAAAATACCTCTGACGTCACTTACATAACTGGTATAGGCTTGCATCACGGTATACTGCGAGTCGTTCTGCATGTAAAGTAAGCAAGAAATTTCGTCGCGAAAAGTGGGGTGCCAAATTTTAGGCCTAAAATACATCGTTTTTTTATGATACAATATTTTTAGCACAAACGGAAAAAAGGTCGAGTTTCTGAACAATACAGATGTATTTAACTTCATTAAAGTTTGAATTACATTTAACATTTCAAAAGGGTACAACTTGAATAAGATCTATGATTTGTTTCTCTAAGAACAGGTTTGTTTGTTGTCCTCACAAATTGAACTTAAATATCATCATGTTAAAAACTATTCTGGTTCGTCTTTGTTATCAGTTTAAAATTTACACAATCAATTTAAATCATTATTTTATCTATCAAACCTGTGTATTATACTTTAATACTGAATATTATTCATATATTATTCCTTGATTCCCAAAATGGTTCATTCCACTAAGTCGGGGCATGAGTTGCGATGATTTCTGTGTGTTATTTGAAACCAATCCAAATCTTAAAGGCAACAAAGACTGATTGTGCGATCAAATGTTTTTTTTTTTATGCCATGACGTGACTCATTTCAATCTCATTTATCGCACAACAGCAGTAAAAACGATCAAATATCACTATTATTCCATCCACATCCTTCCTCGCACCTTTCCACCACTGCTCTGAGCAAAATGAGACAACAAAACTCACTATGATTCACGTCGTGGCATGTAAACATTGATCGCGCAAATTGTATATTAAGAATTGTAATAAAGGATAGCTGGTGTACAAATTTACTGATTGATTTTGAGCATCATCACAAATTGTGTCTAATCATTATGGTAGAATGGCCTAATACATGTAATGAGCATACACAAAAACATTTGTCGTAACAAATATTAGATACTTTTCGTAGCAATAGTACGTATTATGCCGTATCAAAGTTGTGGTGATTAAATAGCTGCATTTAGCTTTTATAAACGCACACAATTGATTTAAATAGAATATGTAATAGGCACAGTCAAACATTTCAAACATCAGTATTGGTATAAATGACATGAGTCTGTTATACTTGCACTAATGTTATCTCAACCGATATTAAATACAATACACACGTACAAGTGTTATAACTCAATTCAGTCACATCTAAATATAAAACATCACTGTAAATAATATCACACATATGTCATGTTCTCTTTCTGCCTATTTTCTTTGCCCTCTAATAAGGAATAGCTCGTGTCTACAAACATGTTAAGATAATTATTCTCCATATTGAACATTCAATACTTTTTTTATTTGATAATTTTATGTTTATACATTACACATCACATTTAATGACATCTATGATCTGAAAAAAACCTGATTTTGTTTATTACCACGCATCTCTAACTAAGACATAATGATACAAATAAATCTAACAATTAAAATGTATACTGTTTACACTGAAAATGATGTTTATGTCCATGGTTGTAATTAATATTCTCCAATGGGTCGATAGACTTATTCAAGTTTGGCTTTCTCTTCGTGTTATTGGTTGAGGCTAATTATTACGACCCAAAAGTAAAGTTTTATCTAAATGCCTGCTTCACGCATTTTCATACTGCATTTGTTCATGGAATACTTTGGTATCCAATGGTTCCAACGAAGACCAGAGCGGGTGTCAGTGTTCTCATATGGGATGTACTTACCATTCAAGTGGGAAAATCCACACATCTTGAACCACCAGGCCCCTTCAAAGCTTTGTGCACAGTTCACAGATGACTTATCATTATCTTGATCCTTAGTTGTAAAGTCCATACCTGTGTAAGCTCCAAGGGAGTTCCCAGCAGTGCTTCGGACATCATAGTCACCAATATTTAGAGTGTAGCGATTCGAAATCATTTTGAAATCCTGGTACTTTGCCCATGCTGTGTTATCTTGCCAGTCCTCCAAATCAACTCGTAGTTCCCATGGTCCGCGAGACACATCTGATGTCAGCATCACTAAGTTATCATTGCCAAGCCAGAACTCACCAGACAGATTGCCAAAGCCAGACTGATACTCCGCCCAATCACGGTAGAAATCAACGCTGCCATCTTGTCGTCTCTGAAAGACAGTCCATCCTCCATTGTCCTGTTCCATGTCACAGTAGACCTGAACGGCACTATTACAAAGTCCACTTGGGTATATTGTGTAGATACCACTTGAATTACGGCCAGCATCTAAGAGCATCTTGCAACTTCGTTTCAGTTGAATGGGATCGTCAGGCAGTGATAACAGAGGTGTATCTTCCTCAGTATCAAAGTATACGCTCCCTTGAGCTGCTACAAAGTCACTTACATGTTCCTTCCGTGTCGCATTGTTCAACTCGCACCGCTTGTCACATTTGAAGAAGTTAAATGACTTGCAAATGTCATCCATGCTGCATTCTCGTCCACATATGACACGCGATTGTACCTGTTTGTAGGCATATGTAGACCCTTTCAGCGCTCTGTTTTTAGCAGCATGAAACATCAGCGTGCGTGAATTTAATACATGTTCACATGCAATGGCACATGCAACCAGTCCTAAGAATACTAGGCGACCAAACATGGATGTCCCCATCGTGAAATTTGAACTGTACGGTTTTTCTTAGGAAAGTTTATGCTTCACATGTACTTTAAGGCTGGTAGGTGATGCGTTTTTACTGATCACATATGTGTACATGTACACAGAGCCAAGTCAATTATTGTGATTCAAATTTATTATGTAGAGTTGAATCAATAATTGGCGATTGGATTTGAGAGTACTGAGTAGAGCAGCCTCTAACGTCAGAAGTATGAAGACCCAGCAAGCACACCACAGCAATACAGTTGCTTGCCATAAAATGAATTTGATCCTAGCTGGATGTGGGACTACTGATCAAAGATTATATAGCGCTGCGCGCAAGATGGATAACTGACCATAGTGCGCGTGGTAATTGGTATGGAGGTCGCAATTCTCCATATAAATTATACACGATCCGCCATGTTGGTGTGCAACTGGTGAGTAGTTTGTACACGGAACATATGGAGGCTGGACGCTTTATCAAAGAAAAGAGGAGTGTTAGGCAAAATGTTGTCGCGGATTCGATTGAAACCTATTGTTTATTGTAAATAGAAATATTTGACATTGGTGTGAAGCAGTTAAATATGAAAATGGCGATTTTTTGTGGGTTTTTTTACCTTCTTTTGCAAGTCGCTCATATCATGCTATGGAAACTCCGTACGTAAAGCGCATCACCAGAATGGCGCCCATGGCGATTAGGCGTTTCAGTGGAGAGTTCCCCATCTTGCGCGTACGCGTATAATTTTTGCTACTGGTATACTCAATCGGTGTAGCAGTGTATCGTGTCTTACACTGATTGGTCAATAATGGCTGTAGGTACACCATTGTACTCAAAGTCACTGTGCCATATGTCTGTATACTGATTGGTACATATTTTCACTTATTATTCATTGCTACATCCCTTTAGTATGGTGGCTTTAAAGGGATATCGCAAACAAATATTGACGCCAATATTGACGCCAATATTCGCAACATGACCTAATGATCGGCATCTATATCCTAAAAACCATAAGTACAATTTCTGTAGCTAACCTCCACAGTTCTCCCATCGGTTCTAGCATGCACTTGGCCATGCAAAGTTGGCTTTAGTAAACACGTAAACAGGAGTTCGGAGGGCATGGTAGCAAACCGTGGAATCTTCTACAATTTGCTGAAACTTGAGAGACAGAATAATGTAGTTAATCAGCGAATATTTATTACGAAAACTTCAGAAAACATGAGTTTTACAAGTCTTCAAATCAGTCCTCATCAAAGTTCGAATTTTCAAGTCTTTGTTTGCTCAGTCGAAAATGCTGGTGGTTTCAACATTTTAAAATCGTCAACAGAAAACAGATTATGCCCTTGTATCTCCTCAAACGGAGACAGTGTATCTATACCCAGCCGCATCTATCGAGCTATTCCACCTATCAGTCGACAGAGAGATAGTGAGGGGATAGGGAACTGCGACAGCTCATCTATAACAATGAAGTCATCATTTCACTTGATTAAGTACGAATTGGTCCCTTTTAGCGGCGAGAAATGGTTTTCAATTATCATATCGATACACCATTAATTATACCTAAACTAGAAAGAAGATTTTGGACAATTCCATTCTGCAAACCTGCAACTTTGAGCAACGTGGATGTTTATTATATTTATGGAGGATGGCAACGCCGGCACACAACACCTTAATTAATCAGCACATATGCACGGTCACGTAGCCCTCTTGTTTTATCCAAGCATGTTACGGGGTATTGGGGCAAACGTATTATGGCAATGGCGCAATAAACAAAGGAATGTTAGAGGTAAAAAGAGGTAATTATTAGAATCTAAATATCAAATTGTCACGTACACATTCTCTCGTTCAATGCACACGCCCGCGTCGAAGGGCGATTTGGGGCGCTTGTTGACGTCAAGGATGTAATAACCATGACTATGGTCTTTCAAAGTAGAATATTACATTCCACATAAATCAAGGACACAATTTAGCCGTTTTCATGATAATAATAAAAGAAATGTACGTCACCCTAGAGAACATTTACCTTTCAAAAATGTTACTGTAATTGTCACCCATTTTGTACAATTATCAATGTCTTTTGAGTAGTATGTATCATATTATGACTGCGTACACATTGCTTTACAATAACCAATTGTCATGCAGTGGCTCAGGTGGGGAAAATATTTACTAACGCTAATTATGTGTAGTTTCCGCTATGATATTGGATTAATTTTACCCTGCTGACACGAGCTAGATAGGTGGTCCAGTTTTCTTACATTATGCACTTCATGAATATTAAATGATTTTGGTCGGGAAATATATAATATGCAAATTAGGCTTGCCCTTCACCGACGTGGATGAGCACTGTATTCACAGTATTTCCCACCCGGGGTCATCACTTCCAAAAAAGTGCGACATATACGTCACTGGTGAAATAAGGAATCATTGCGAAACGGATTTTACATTTGAATTGCTAGGGGCGTCCAATAGTTATGCAAGCCATTCCGTAATACGTATAAATTTAATAAACTTGCACAGCAGAAAGCATTTATAGTCTTAAAAAAAGCTGAAACATTTTCCTTATTCAATCATTTGTATAAAAAAAGCGTTAAAGACATCTATGCAGAAATGGTCCTTTGATTGCTTATAATAATTACTTTAAAGGGGCTCTGTCGTCTCGATACTTTCAGGCCTGCTTCTGGGCCCAGAAAGATGAACTTTGACTCATGCAGTGTATAGGAGTTTTATGTACTGTACCATGCATGCATACATTGTATAGAGTGTGTACAGTGTAAATTGATTATGTTTTATATAGGCCTACATGCCTACATGTAACTTTAAAAACTGTGTTTTACTGTAGGCCTTTAATAGCACGTTTAAAACTCCTTGCTCCATGTTTTTAAACCATGATGCGATGGAATTATAATAATGTTATAATTCATCGCATTTGGCCAAAATGTAGACAAGCACGGTTGCCGAATTATTGTACCTTGGAATATACTCCAAGGTACAAAAATTCGGCAACCGTGCATGACTACAATTTTGTTGTGAATTAGCCACTGAAATTCACAGTAATCTGTGTATATGTTTTAAGTACCATCCAGAACAAGTCTGGATGGTACCCGTGTTTTTTTGGATGGATAAAGAGCAGCAAAGTCTACATCCTGCAAAAGTGATCGAGATCAATGTTTATGGTCGGAATCCCGATGTTCACTACTTAAATCTCAAGAAAGCCAGAGAGATGCAAATAAAAGGAAATGACACATGTGAAATGAAACCAAGAGAGGGGTAGATGAAAGTTTGTTTTGGGGTTCATGTGAAAGAGCAGGAGCTTGGATTATAAATAATGGTGTGACACTGCATTGTAGTATATTATTTAATTTCTGTTATCTTTTTTTTTGTTACCTCAAGTCTGTAAGGTTAAACAGGCAAAACATGGATAAAAAGTGCTTTTACAACTGGATATGGCATGCTGCTCTTTACATAATTCCTTAGCAACCTATTCCTGAATTTGTATTCCCTTGAAATTGTAGAGTTTTGTATCTCGTGCCAGACGCAGGGTTTGCTTATTATGAAATTCGGGTTTATCAACATCAAGGTGGCGAAGAACAATGAATGGAGACAACAAAACACTTGGCGATTTATTATGCTGTAAACTCAGCAGCTCCTCGATCACTTCATCCTGATCAATCTCTTTATTCTATGAACACCGAGTAGATATATCTAATCCCTCTTTCATTAAATTATTCTCATTCTAGAACAAAATATGATCTAAACAATCACACTCAAGACTCAAAATGGACACAATTTGCGGTTCACTGTCAAATTTGTAACATTACATTTTAATCCTGTATGCCTTCAACTAATGAAAACCATGTTTTTCACCGACGTTGTTTTGGTGTTTAAAAACTAGTATGTTTTGAGGCCAAAAAGTCGGTGTTAAATTGGAATTAAGCGTCAAAATGAGCCGTGGAAATTTATCTGCTAACATCTTCCTAGGACTTCCATTCATTTTAATCAAGAAACCCCTTGTAACAAGCAGGTTGGCAAATTACATGTATTGTACCATTTCATTTTCTGGGTAAACGATGACATTTTTGAAAAAAAATCTATGAAAATAAAATGCAGCACGGTGTTAAAAGTCTCATGGAAATCCCTTATGTGGATTATTTATTAGTAGTGCTACTGAAGAAATTACATCATTGGGTCGGGATTGGGATTTTCCCCCTTTTGTGGTGAAAAAATACATTCTTTCATACTGAAAGAATAACATATTTAAGTGAATAACACATCGTCGACGTTTTCACGAAGGGGTGAATTTGGCAATTTAAAAAAATCAAGATTTTTTTGAAATTCTTGTTTGGCCAAAATCGGACATCGGCGAAATTATTTTTGCAAAATAAATCAATAAGATCATGACAACCACTAAAGGGCGAATTTCACCAAAAGTGCTGTATCAAATTCTAACGCGCGCGTGCTATTTTTAGCCTTGAGAGCAGGGTGTAATTTTTAGACAAGCCATTTCCCAGAACAGCCACAACAAAAGTTTGGCTTAACTGAAATGAGGCACAAGGGGGCGCACTTCAATATTTGATCGCTCGACGAGACGACACAGCCCCTTTAAGCTTCCTGATTTCGGTCAGTATTCATATCCCCCATTGAGTTGTGAGCCAACTTATAATAAGGCCGTGGCTGCGACCGCAAATAACAAAGACGTCTATGGAAATGGCTGCAGTCGCTGGCTAGTGGCTGGTACATGCATTTTTGTTTCAATATTTTCTTGTTTTATCCTGATAATATGGGGCGCTATGTTGTTTGGTGTGCAAAACTAGGCCACTCAATCTCTAGTCTTGGTTCCAAGACCTTCTTTGTTGCTTTCCGGCGGCGCATAGGGCGCCCCCGCGCGGCGGATATGGGAGAACTCTGTCAGAATTTTGGACCGTCACGAAGGTCTTGGATATTTTGTAAAGCGATGTTTAACTTTTTCTTCACTTTTCGTCGAATCTCCCTTGGAATTCCAAGGGAGCCAATCAGCGAGCGAGTTTCAGCTCGCATCATGAATTATTCAAGTCAGACAAACATTGTTGACCGTAGGTGTATTTATACGTACGCTGTGGCCTGCATATCGTGCAGTAGTATTTTGTAAACTTTTCGGGGAAAGATTTTGAGGATTTTGTATGTACTACGCAATCGAGCTGGCCGTCTAGCTCGACGACGAATGGGTATGCGTTATTTGTGAACAGCAGTAAATTTCTTGCAAAAACTACATTTCTCTTAGATCTAAATCCCAGGAAAAGGTACCATTAGTCGAGAGGTTTCAATGATATGGCAAATTTACAACCCTAAGTGGTAGGCCTATAGTAGAAACGGTATATTTTGTGCAACTTCTGCTGCCCACAAGTGTCAAGTGAATTACAAGTAAAAAACATGTGATTTAAAAAATGTTGTATCGTTGAAATGATAACATCATGTTGTATCATTGGAATGATTTCATTTTCTTGATTTAATTTCATATTCGCAAAATGATTTCGTATCGTTGAAATGATTTCGTACCGTTGAAATTATTTCGTATCGTTGAAATGATTTCGTATCGTTGAAATAATTCCGTATCATTGAAATGATTACGTCATGTAACGGTATCGTTGAAATGATTTCATTTCTCGATTTTATTTTCATAAACAACATGAACAAAATTCGGTCTACTGAAGAAAAAACGGCCAACGTTTACAAACTATATACATGTACATGTTGTTAGTTGGCGTACGAGTTGGTTGGCGTACAAGTTGGTCGGCGTACGAGTTGGTCGGCATACGAGTCGGCCGGCGTAAAAAATATGTAAAGAGCAGTATGCCGTATCCAGTTGTTATAAACTTGTAAAAGGAACTATAGGAACTGCATACCCGTGCTCATTTTTATTCCCGATGTAAAACCCTTTACCTTATTACCATAATCTGGCCTCGCCCTCAAATACAAAATATCCAAGACGTTACTTGCGTTCCATTTTCCCTGCGGCTAGTCACATCGCGCGGCCCTCTATTGACCGCACTTGCACACACACGTACAGTGTACGTAGGTAGTAACGTCTTGAAACCAAGACTACTCAATCTCATTAAGTTAAGTCACAATCACGTCAAGTTGATGTCATGTTAAAGATTCCCGTCATCTCTTCATCATGAAGACGTAAGTAAAATTAAAACGTTTAATACATTGTTTTATTCAATCCTAAGGGTTTATTTGGATATTCTTAGCGTCCGGGGATAGTCTTAAAGATTTAATTGGGGACAAATGTGCAGTAAAAAGTAGGGACAGATTTGTTAATAAGCACATGGTTCAACCATTATGCATTATATTGTACATGATATTGTACATGATATACATGTAATGACAGACATCTCATTAACTCATTCTCATTCGCTGCGAAGACACACAAAAACAAACATTATTGTCTTTCTACATTCCAATCATGCTATTTTTCATTATTTTATTGGTACTTCAGATGTTTTCTCGGTATTATATGACATTGAACCTCGAAATATTGGGGGATGATAATACACGCCATTCCCTCCACCTCAAATATCCCCCCACATCCCCCCGGGATCGACAGCCGCAGCCAGGTACTTGGGACACGGCCTTAGTTCCTTTGGGCTGACAGTGTTTGGCCCAAACCCATACCTTTGATTTTTCAGGCCACTTTGTATAGCTCCTCTTGGTGAATATAAATTTACACCGTTTCAGCTCTTCCTGTGTGCATTTTTGTTTATGACAGGACATTTTCTCTTGTTGTTTGATTGACGCGTTATATAGGATGCGAACTACTATGGAAAAAACACACACACAAAAACACGAGCTGTAGCTTGACTGATTAAACTGCTTTGCATTGTGTAAATCTGATCTCCCGCGAATTATCAGATACTATTATGATTGTTGTTTGCGCAATGTTGATTTAATAATAAAGCCCGGCCGTTAAATTATGGAGCCACCAGTCAGCCAGTAAAGTGATTCATTTCATATACATCTATTAGTGTACGTCATCATTCCCCGCAACTCAACTTATTTTCTCGACAACGTCCCTGGAAACCGGCAAACAAATGACCTTATTCACACTAAAGTAATAAAGAGTAATAGCAATGTCCATGTTATGATACCGTAGTTATTTACGCAATACATAATACACAGTTGCAAATATTTCAGAAAGATCTGCTGGGATCAAAACACGTTAGGCCCTCCTAACTCCATTTAAAGATATATGGTAAAGAACCCATATATGTAACTCAACTGTACACTATAAAAACAACCCGAAGTGAAGTAATGGAGAAAACAAAAGATACATATAACAGTGTGGTATCCACTGTTATGTTAATTATGTTAATAATTATGTAAATTAGTACTGTGCCGTGAACTTTCAAAAACATGCGACTTTGGGGCAATGACCGATGAAATGATACGCGACCAAATTGTCGAAGCCGAAGTCTACAACTTTCCGTAGTCAGCAAGCCACGCCTGTAAATCAAACATATTCCTATCGTTGCGGTTCACCAGTACACTTGGCGAATGACAAGGCGTGTCCAGCCAGACAACATGAATGCCATACATGCCACAAGGTCGGCCATTTCAGCAACGTTTGTCGTCAGAAGCAGACCGGGGAAGGCGACACGCAACCGCAGGCAACCCCCAGTCGACATCCAAGGAAAAAGACTGGAGTTCTTCAAGTTGATCACGACAACTACACCGATTCATTACCTGAGACCAGTGATGACGACGTACACGTTTTAGCCACCGATGTACCAGGGGGCAAAACTAACTCTGTACACTGCAATGTCGATGTCAACGGCGTACCACTAACACTCATGGTCGATACAGGATCCGGTGTGAGTATTCTCACGCAGAACACTTTCAACAAGTACTTTTTGTCGGAGGCACTACGCAAACCTCCACAAGACCAGAAACTGTTGTCTTTTACGCAACATACCATACAAGTTGTTGGATATTTTGAATGTACTGTAACTTACAAGGACAATACTGCTATTTCTAACTTGTATATTGTCGAAACAGGAACTGACATTTTGGGTAGAGATCTGGTACAGACCTTGCATATTAATATTGAATGTTCTACTTTAACTTGTAATAATGTCAACCCTTGGAAAGAATCCAATGTAAAACTGCCTGACAATGTGCAAAAGTTTAATGTGTTGTTCAATGCAGATAACAATGAGTTTAACCCAATTTCAGGATTTGTTTACAAAATCAAGGTGAATGAGAAAGTACAACCTATCAGTCATAAATTGCGTAGATTGCCATTCAGTGTAAGGGATAAGGTTTCTGAAGAATCGAAAAGGCTCGAAAAACAAGAAGTCATTGAAACAAATTGACTCCGCTGAATGGGTTTCACCAATCGTTGTCTCATGGAAGAAAAATTTTAAATTACGACTTTGTGTTGATCTTAGACAAGTCAATCAGGCAATAAAACCAGACAAATATCCACTTCCTAAGATCGATGAAATTTTCAGTGAATTAAGAAATGCATCAGTTTTCAGCCAATTGGATTTGCAATCAGCATACCATCAACTTCTCTTTGTAACCAAGTGAAGATACGGGCAACAAAAGGACGGACGATGACAAAATATTGTGTAAGATCTCGTAAATTTTTTAATATTTAAAACGACAGCCAATTATCATGGATGTTTATAATAATAATAATAATAATAGCAAACATTTATACCGCGCTTAATACTACGTTTCTAAGCGCTAAGTGGTGCTGTTGTCCTTGTATACTATTAGGTGAAACAAGGGCAACCGCACCAAAATTCAGAGAACAGAAATACAGGTAGAAAACACAACTAACATGGAGTGTACAAACATAAAGTAGCCAAAATACAAAAGAAACAAGCAGAAAACAACATAAATTTTGTGTGGACCAAGCAGCAGATTGGGGTAAGATTGTTACAGAGATTTGAATAATTGGGTTTTTAACATAGATTTAAATGTTTCTAAGGTCGAGGCATTTTGAATTTTAGGAGAGAGACTGTTCCATAATTTGGGAGCGGCGACGGAGAGAGCTCTGTCACCATAGCGTGTTTTCCCTCGAGGACCAGGCATAAGTTGAAGATGAGAGGATGTGGAAGAGCGTAGCCGGGTTGATGGAACTTTGGGTTTGATGAGTTCTGAGATATAGGTTGGACACTGACCATTACGAGTTTTGAAAGTAGGCAGAAGAATTTTAAACTGTATGCGTTGAATAATTGGAAGCCAGTGGAGATGACGAAGAATTGGGGTGATATGTTCATGACGCCTTGATCGTGTAACAAGGCGTGCTGCAGTATTTTGGATACGCTGAAGAGGGACAAGATGGGAGGAAGGCAGGTTAATCAGGAGGCTGTTGCAGTAATCTACATGGGAAGTGACAAAAGCGTGAATAAGACGTTCAGTAGAGGATTTGTCCAAAAATTTCCTTATTTTCCCTATTTTATGGGTTCCAAAAGATCCAGACCTACACACTTTTTTGATATGAGCATTCATGTTCAGAGTGGAATCTAGGATAACACCAAGGTTTTTTGTTGAGTTAGTTATCTTCACCACGGCGTTATCTATAATAAAGTTAGGCAAGGTAGACGAGTTGCGGAACTGTGATGTGATGTGCAATATTTCAGTCTTATCTCCATTCAGCTTCAGGTAATTGTTCTGAGCCCAATCTTTGACGTTAATAATGCATTCCTCAATTTCCTTAATACCAACTGACTGATTACAGGGTTTAACAATTACATACAGTTGAGTATCATCAGCATAAGTTACATGACATATTTTACTATGAGCATCAATAACATCATTCAGTGGACTATTATATAAAATGAACTCAAGAGGCCCCAGAACAGACCCTTGGGGCACACCAAATGACAGAGGTAAAGCGTCTGAAACCGTGTTTCTAATTACAATTCTCTGTTCCCGATGTTCTAGATATGACATAAACCATTTCAAAGCAGTACCTCCAATTCCAAACCTATGGCAAAAGCGTTCGACAAGAGTGATATGATTGATAGTATCGAAAGCTGCTGAATAGTCAAGCATTACTAAGATGGCCTCCTGACCCTGATCAACAGCCAGTAATAGATCGTTATAGACTTTCAGCAATGCAGTCTCTGTCGAATGGAACCGCCTGTATAAGCCGACTGTGCCTTTGGAAACAAGAAGTTTTCCTCAAGATACAGTCGAAGCTGGTTTGCCACAATGCGTTCCATAACTTTTGCAACAAACATTAGGTTTGCAACTGGACGGTAATTTTTCAGTTCATTGTGATCGAGACTTTGTTTTTTCAAGAGTGGTTTTACATGAGATGTCTTGAATGCCTGTGGTACAATACCAGTAGCCAATGATTGGTTGATAAGTTTTGTAATAAATGGAACAAGTTCGTTGATGCACTCCTTAAGAAGAGTCGAAGGTATTGGGTCGAGTCTGCAGGACTTGGTTGGACTCTCCTGGATGGTTTTACGAACTGTCTCTTCAGATACTGGATCAAAACCGATGAAAGAAGAGTTGCATGAAGACAAACCATCAGTAGGGCGAGACGATCTTCCCAGTGAAGAGACAATTCCTTGAACTTTCTTGAGGAAAAATTGTCCGAAGTCATTGGCCAACTGCAGATCGGAATCACAGTCAGGGAGGTCCCAATCAGACGTTGGTGTGGTGAGCCTGTTTACAAACTGGAACAGTTGTTTAGAGTCACTTTGCTCTATCTTTGAGGTTAGGTAATGAGACTTAGATTTCATCAGAAGTTGGTTGTAGGCTTTACATTGTTGTTCATACAGCTGCTTGTCTATTTGAAGGTGCGACTTCATCACCTTGCGTTCAGCACGACGTCGTTTCCGCTTTGCCTCTCTCACATCATCATTGAACCAAGGAGCAGATGGTCGAGTAGAGACAGCTACGATTCGCTCTGGTGCATGTTTGTCCAGCAACTCGCACAAAACATGGTTATATTCATCAGCTAGATATGAGGGATCCTGATCAGACTTGCAATGCAGGAGATCAGAACATAAGATGTCCCTTCTGAAGAGGTCACGATTAATCTCAGAAAGCTTACGGCACTTGATAAGCTTTTTTGTAGCTTTTCAGTGACATCAGAAGAGCTTTGTGGTCAGATGGGAGTCCTGACAGATCAATGCATGTTATTAGATTACTTGCCTTCTCAAAGATAACAAGATCCAGTATGTGTCTAGCTTGATGTGTAGGTGATGTCACAAATTGATGTAAACCGGCAGTGTCAAGCATGCTCAGAAAAACCTTGGATTCGTTGTTATGAAGATCATCAACATGAATGTTGAAATCTCCGACCAGAATGGTTTTGCAGTCTGAGGTTGAGGTAGATTCAATGAGAGTAGAAAACTCTTGCATGAACATGTTAAAGTTGAGGTTGTTCCTTGCAGAAGGAGGAGGTCGATATATAGCACACAATTCGAATTGTTCCCTTGGAGTAACACGTACGGATAGGTACATTAGTTCGAAGGATGTGAAGTTGGTGGGTTCCAGCTTCTGAAGGGCAATACATGATCTGTGTATAACGCAGATCCCGCCACCACGAGTCTGACGACTGTGATGGATGACACAATAATTTGGGAGAGTCATATTGATGTCAGCGAATATGTGATTATCACGAATGTCTCCTTTGAGCCATGACTCTGTCAAGATCATGATATCAATGCTATGCTCAATAATAAAGTCACAAATGGAAGTTGTTTTCTTGTTCATAGACCTAGCATTCCAGTGGCCAATGCATAACTGTGAGCCATCTAAGGTTGATTGGGTTGATTGAGTTGAGGGGCTGTCGGTGGAATGGGTGTTCAAACTGCTCAGCGTAACAGGTTCCTCAACTTCATGGTCATGGTGCTGAGGGATGTGATCGACACAATGGCGCCGTCGGTTTCTTCCGCCTTTGTGTCCACGTCGGGTCTTTGCTTTTGAATGGATCCCCAGCAGTCTGATGGTTCTCCATACAGACGACTCCAGATAGTATGTGACATGACGTAGACTGTAAAGTTGAATTCTTGTATTGGCTCTAGGAACAGATTTTTCGTCCAGAATTCCATCTGGACAAGAGGCTGATGTTGATAATGATTTATTACCAATAGGATTAGGCCCCGGGTTGACATGAACGTCTCCACACTGTGCAAGCTCACCATATTGCAGTTGAAATGTACACACAGCATTGCTGTAGTAAGCTATTCTTCTACTGCAGAATCCATGTGATCGTGCTTTATTCCTCACATTGTGGCTGTGAGGATGCAAGAGGTGTCCATTGTAGCAAGCTCCAGCAATGAATAAGATGATAATGGCCAAGACAGCATGCTCAATAGCCTTCATTGTGTTACTGTTAGTCTGATAAAAGACTTCCCTTACAGTCCATGGTTGAATGAGCAGTCACTGGCTGAGTGCTGAGTGCTGTTAGTGTTAGTAATGGCCACAGCTTTCCAATGCTGAGAGAACTGAAATAATATTTCAACTGGCCAGAGTTACAATGTTAAGCCAAAAACAGCACTGAAATTCGCCCTGGCGAGTCTATACCACCAAACTGGAGTCTTGGTTGAGATTATCGTACAATGCACAGAGTTCACCACAAAAGCAAGAAATAAAGGAAGAGAGGAGAAACAGAGCTGCTGTTACGCGCTCAGAACTCTCTCTCTCTCAAAATATATATACGTATATATATGTATATATACAGCCACTCTGTATTAATAAAATGATGAAGGAAATTAATGTTAATCCATTACGGCCAAAATGCAATTTCATAAACGCTATTCCCACAATTTCATTGACATTTTACCAGAATTTATGTACATAACATTTTCAATTCTTAACTTGGTTTTAGTCTTTTTACTCAATTCCCGATATTAATTCAAATTAATCAATATCAATCAATTCACAATTCAGAGTTTTTATAATTTTATATTTTACACGTACCAAAGTATTAGGACGATGTGAGGTTAGGTCCTCTATACACTTGGACTAAGAGATGCATGCTGTTATAAAATAATCAAGGTACAATAAACATCGTAATACATACAAGCAATTATAACGAAATAAAACTTAATAAATCGTCTGGCTTCGAGGCAAAATGCAAGGGGTCGATTTTGTTACTGTGACCACTTAAGATTGAACATACAATATTAGTTGAAACAGTTCACAGTGATTTAATCATAACCTCGATTCTCTGTATCCTCAATTTAAACAAGGGATCAAGAATTAACACTTCAAATTTATATACAAAATATTAAGAACAGTACTTACCGGACGATGTTGGTGTCATATACCTCATGCCATTCTCTCTCTCTCTCTCTTTGTAGATTGTCTTGATAATAATTGATATTTTCGTACGCCAAGACTAAGAGGAATTTATGAGCAGTGAAACCAAGCACGATAGTGATCGCTGCGTATACCCGCTTGCCACTCCCCAAGAGAGCCCAACAATAGTGGTAGACTTTCCCTTATCTTTATGCAAAGTTCCACCCATTCAAATGGATCTAATGGAATTTGTGGGGATTGGTGGGAGAGAGGGCGCTATCCGTTTCTTATGCATAAAAATAAATCTTATGCGGGGACCCACTTATTATTTTGGTGAGGCACCTATAGAGCGTCAATATTACGTGCGGGATTTGCCCAATACAACTATTTGTTGTTCACATAATCATTGATTACAAGAAAATGATACAAATAAAAGATAAAGGCACTTGACCTATGTACAAAACTATATACAGGGCTTGGCAGAGTAATTACTTTAAATAATTAGTCTGGCTGGTCACATAAATATAGCAGTGATGAATATGAGGTATGCATGGGTGATGACGCTGGTGATGCGGTGGTGATATGATTATGGTAGTGGTGAAAGTTGTCTGGAACATCAAAGTATACTAAGGGACACCTTAATGTGTGCGCATCGATTAGGCCCCAGAATACAACCCATGGCTTGTATGTCGTCCATTCTTCACCGGTTGCTGTGGTTACTAGAGACGCACATTTCCATGTCCTTTATCGATGCCGTATTCTCATTTCTACACTGTATGCAGCTGATGTGTGAATTGAATTAATGCATATATTAATGGCGACATACATGTATGGTAGGAAGGCTCTATTGGCAGGACCTCCTGCTTACTACCTAAAGTGCATAATATTAGACCACTATACCACCAATCCAGAGTTTTTCGGAACTAGAGATAGATGCTATGTGTTGCGTCTGGCCAGATGAAAGGGGCTACCTGTACATTTTATAGATGTTGTGGCGCATCCTGGAAGGGGGGGGGGGTTGAAGCATGATGGATATAGACATGTGCAAATCCTAGTATGCATGGATATCTCAACAATAATGAAAATTCTAAATAACTTCCTAGGGCCCTTGGGTTTTTTTGTACGTGTTGGAATTGTGCTTAAAACAAACGTTTACATGGTGTTCTTGAGGTGAAGGATATGTAGGATGATAATAATGTGGATAAGATATCCCTCCCCGCCAGTGACCAATAAAAGACAATTACACCCTGGACCGTGTGTTGAGTGGCGTGACATAAGAGTAACGTTTATATTTGGGAAAAGTCTGTTGACCTCCGAAGTATATACAGTATTTAAGATAATTTTTTTTTTATCAATGAGGGTCCAAACGTGAAGCATTTGTGAAGGAGTACATGTATGATCCAGCAGGAAGTATACTCCCCTCGCAATGGCGATTGCTTCATTGACATAATTATGTATGTCATCACTCACAAGTGAAGCAAGTATGGGAGCAAGGGAACAACCTCTCGAGAGGAGTATAGGGGGAAGTGTCGTGGCAGTATTGGGATGCACTTATAGGTACACTCCCCTGGAGAGTGTACCTATAAGGGCAATGTGAACATCAGAATTCTGCACCAGATGCATACGTATTTACTGTACGGTGTAAATTAATGACCCGAAATTTCCCGATATTTGAGTATACTTTGGCGTTATAAATCAATATTTTCTCTAAGCATGACAGGCTGCTGAATTTTGTACGAGATGAACACGTAGGGTAAATGTGCCATGATTCGGACACTTAAGCAATTTTGGATTATTTGACCTTCTTAATGTTTGTTTCTTTCAACTATTTTCACTTATGAACAACAAAGTGTTATTATATCCAGGTTGATATTTTATGAAAGTTTGTGTGTCCTTGAAATGAAATTGACTTGAAAATAACCTTAATTTTTGCCATGATTTGGACACCCTGTCCATGATTCGGACACACATGAAAATATGATGAAAACAAACATGCCTTGAAAAAATAAAATAATACCTCATCAATGCAGTGGGTTGCCACCATTTATTTTCCCAAAAAAGTGTCATTTGACTGCTCAGAACTCAAAAAATTGGTGCATGGACACATCCAGGACTTATTTTCAGAGTTTAAGGCAACGCCCTGATAAAAACGGGCCATTTCAGCCATATCGTGAAATTGGACTCCATTCCGTCCGTGTGCTCCCGTGCGCACGACTCTAGTGTGTACAAAGCCAATGGCGTAGATATTAGAGTCCAGCCATTGACGAAATGAACGGCAGTCAATGGAGTGGAGTGTAATTTCGGGAGATGCCGGCATTTCTTCTAAAATGGAACATACACAAGCCACAAAATTATTTTGGCATATTTTTTAGCGATTCTGGGGGCCTGTGTAGCATAAATCAATGGAGTGTCAGAAATCATGGCACATATAACTTGGCTTCTGGACAAGGAAATTTATGCAAGTTCAAATTGGCAACGCAGCTCTCCATAATTTGGACCTTGATGGTATATTGATGAACAGAATATACCAGTTTCAAATAAAAAAATCCTGTTAAATTTAATTAATTTTCTGTGTTTTTAAATAATGCATTTTCCCACAACCCTATTTTTAACAGGGCTCTTAAGTTAAGGATCACACTTTTTTTAACTTGAGGTTGCGCCCCAATTTCCTATCAGAAAATGTGACATTTTATAATAGGAATTGGATCATGTATGTGGCACCGTTGTTTAGTCTAATAGGCCCTAGTGCACCTATCGGAAAGAATTCCACTGATGACCATAATTTGTGCACAACTCTATAGAACCAACAGAGGGCGTTTTGAGCAAACTGACTTTGTACAGTTTGTAGGTAAAAGAACCCTGTAAAACTCACTTTTCAGATATTCTACGCAAGTTTTCCACACCTGAGATTGAGGTTTATCATAATTTGTATCTAATAAGTTAACTCTTGGAGGATATAATCCTTTTTCCGTAATGGTGATCAGTGGAATTCTTTGCCATTTGCATTTGCACATTTCCGAGCATCCGAATGCTTCCGAAAACGTTGCTTCCGAAGACCTGCCGAAGATGACGTTCGTTGTGACGTCACAGGTCATTTAAATAAAGTAATAAAATTCACTTTTTGACTCAGATATATACTGTTTCGTATGTTTTTCAGCGTTTCCAACCCTCTTGAAACAATTCTAAGGCGTTCCATGCGATATAATGTCAAAATGTTGGCTACAACATACATATCTGGGGCATTTTTGGTCATTACCTGTTTTTTGTCTACGAAAGGAATTAAGAGTGTTCCGATAAAGCCCTAGTCGTGTGCAGCGCCACCTACCGGTGGTTCCGGGAACATTGCATCTAGCTCTGGTCAGCAGGGTAATTCCATCCAATATCAAAGCGGAAACCGCAAATAATAAGTGTTAGTCAAGATTTTTCCCACCTGAGTCACATTTTGGAAGGTAAATGTATCAATCATGTTGTATGGCTGCAACGGTCATGACAAAATGTCAAAATGTATGGCCCGATATAACAGAAACATAAAGATATTCATTATAAACATGACCCTTCATATCATGTCGCTATTAATAGATGCATTCAACACACACATCCACTGCATACAGTGTAGAATTGAGAATACATCGAGGCATTGAGGAAAGCCTGGAGCTATATGCCCGTCTCTAGTTGAGCATGGATGCGATGCAATCCATGGGTTGTTTTCAGAGGGCAAAATCTATCTACATTTATTATAAAATGCTTAAAGTTAGGAGGGCCTGACGATGATACTTGTACTAATAACAAAGTTGCTCTTGTGACTACTTTCCATCCCTCTCTTCCCCCACTACGCAGAATCACTAATGATAACCATCGCATTATTCACACCACGGACCATCTCCTCAGGGCTATCCCAGAAAAGCCCATCTTGGCCTACAGACGTCCCCGCAACCTCCGCGACTTGATTGTCAGGGCTGATGTCCCACCCACTAATAATGTCTCTTCCCCAATCCAGCATGGCACATTCAAATGTAACTCGACATGCGTAGTCTGCCAGCACTATATCCATGAGTCTGATTCTTTCACAGGCAATGGCTCCACCCATAAGACCAAAGGGAATATTACCTGCACTACATCTAATGTCATTTATTTCATCTCTTGCAGGGTATGCAACAAACAGTACGTGGGTGAAACCAAAAACACTCTCAAAAAACGTTTCTATGGTCACAGGTCTACAGTCAAAACTCAGAAACTTGACACCCCAGTGGGTTTTCACTTCAATCTCCCTAACCCCACAATTTCTGATATGATCTTGCAGGGCATTGAATCACCTGGCCACCGCAGAGACTTGGTCCAGCTCAGCAGGGAGACAGTTTGGATTAAGAAATTACGCACTATTCAGCCGAATGGACTAAACCTCCAGGGAGGCAATGACTAATATTCTTGTTTGCTTATCTCCTTTTCATTCATCCACATGTACTCTCTAATCCCTCCTGCCTTTTGTATTCCTCTCCTCCCTCTTGCCCATCTTGATCTCCAATCCTCTAATTAACTCCTTTGTTAATCCCCCACCCCCAGCACCACCCTTTCCAACCCTTTTGTAGTCTGTTACCTTTGATCTTGCCTACCTGACCCCCACCATTTGTCTGACCTATCTAACTCACCCTGACTCTCATACCACCCCTTCCCTTTGTCCATATCCTCTGATCCATTTTATGTATGCTTCCTCCACTTGCATGTTCGTGTATTTTGTCGATCATTTAGCCTTTGAGAAAGATCCTGCTAGGATCGAAACGCGTCAGGCCGTCCTAACTTTAAGCATTCGATATATTTCAGGTAATTTTGGCTGATGAGCAGTTTGCAGCAGTTTATTACTTGTATTGTACATTTATTATAATTATAAGGCGCCGCTTATCACCACAATGTCACCATCATATCACGACCATATCACCGCAATACACTTCTGTATTACCTCTATGTAACCATCTTATACATGTCATTACCCCCATCATTAATTCAACGTTATTGTCATGATTATTACAGTCATACACCGCCATTGATATATATTTACCTTCCAGTCATGATACTATAATTGTCACCCAGTTTGTACCATTCTCAATATCCACTGAGTACATGTATCATATTATCACTGCATACGCAGTGCATTTCAGTTCATATGAAAAGAAAAGGTTTAGAGATGGTTAAACCATTACTAATAGCCTACTGATAAATTGTGGTTCCCTCTTTGATATTGGATTCGATGTCCAATGCTGAACCCTTCTAGATCGGTGTTCTAGTGGTCTGACATTATGCACAACAAGCAGTGGCTGATGCTGAGAGAACCTTTATATCATATCGCCATAAATGGATGCACTGAACACACAAATCCGCTGCATACAGTGTAGTATATATAAAAAAAAACCTATGCACTACTCGTTTTACATGTGATCAAATGAGCGAAAAATTTACACTTTACACCAAAAACAAAATGACTGGACATCTGAGATATTTTGTATTATTTTATTATCAGCCTTTCGCGGCGCATCGTCAGTGAGTGACAACATCGTGCTCGTAGATCACACCGACAACGTGAAATTCTACAATTTTGAGCAAGAAATGTGCTCCGAGCTCTTCACCACCCCGCCGTGCGATGACGCTCAAGCCCCGATCAACATAGTCAGCGCGTTGCCCTCGAGAACCGGCTCTGTCGTGGTCGGCGATGTTCAGAGGAATGTCATCACGGATCACAAATGGCGAGATGGTACCGTGATGCGATCCATTCCCACCGCCGTGCCGCCGTACTTCATCGCGGTGGGTGTGAAGGGCAACCTGCTCTTCAGCAGAGTGAACACGCACGAGGAAATTGAGGAGATTGACGGTAGGGTGCTCACGGTGACTCATTAATTGCCGCGGAAAAGGTTTCGTGCCGCACTGTATGCTACTCAGCGGACGAGCGGGGTTTCTACGCCGTGTTGCACGGGAAGGACATTGGTCACGTCCAACGTTACAGTTCTACCTGAGAATTTCTTTTGTGATTATGGCCAGTGATCTTTACGACTCAAACGGCATCACCCTTACATCTCGTGGAAAACTGTCCAAGTGGCCGACTGCTTCTCTGTAAAGGTTTATCAATCTGGGATAAAGAAATAGATACGTCAACGGAGTTGTTGAGTGCAGATGCCATACCACTAGGCCACACAGCTAGTAGATCGGACATAATCGTTTCTCGGACACAATGTGTCGGACATAATCGTCTGTCGGACACAATGTGTCGGACATAATCGTTTGTCGGACGTAATGGGTCGGAAATAATCGTTTGTCGGACACAATTGGTCGAACATATTCGTTTGTAGGACACAATGGGTCGGACGTAATCGTTTGTCGGACGTAATGGGTCGGACATAATCGTTTCTTGCTCGCCAACATTTGTTGTCGGACGTAATAGGTCAAACGGACGTAATGTTCGTGGACATACGTGTACTTATTTTCCAAATATATGACACCATAATTGTCACCAGGTGTGTAAAATTCTCAATATCGTTTGGGTTCATGTATCATATTATCATTGCATACACAGCGCTTTTCAGTTCATATAATAGAAACAAATTATATTCAATGGCTCAGGTTTGGAAATTACAATGAACATTGATTAATTACGGTTTTCGCTTTGGTATTTGATTCGATCTACCCTGCTGAACCAAGCTAGATGGGGGGGGGGGGGGGGTGTAGCGGTCTGACATTATGCAGTATAGGGCCTACATGTAGTAAGCAGGTCTACCGATATAGCCTTCATATCATATCGTCATTAATAGATGCATATAACACACACATATACTGCATACAGTGTAGAATTTGGAATACGGTATCGAGAGAGAAAGAAATGCTAGATGTGCTTCTCTAGTAACCATAACAACCGGTGGAGCATAGATGCGATACAAGCCATGGGTTGTATTCTGAGGTGAAATCGATGCAGGCATAGTTAGAATGCGTCGCTTTGTATACTGTAATGTTCAAGATAACTGCTATGATCATAACATCACCACTATATCACACCATATCAACACCATATAACTACTATACCAACACCATATGACCAGCATATGACCACCATATCACCGCCATATTACCACCATAATGACCACCATATTATCACCATATCACCACCATATCAACAATATTATTACCACCATATCACAGCCATATCACAACCATATCACCACAATATCACCACCATATCACCACTATATCACCACCATATCAACACTGTCACAACCATTTTACCACCATATCACAACCATATCATCTCACATTAACACATATTCACAATTAACAGAACTATCACAACGATCCCGAACCTCCTCCCATCACTACCCGTGTTATTGATTTAGGGACCGTCGTTCTAGCAAATGAGTGAAACCAGCAAACACCTATAACATTGAGAGACAAAGCGAATCTCAAATAACATGAAGCATTTCAGAGAGTTTGCATCGCAGCTCTAGATATATTAAATTAGTCTTTATTTTTAATGTTCAACCTATGTGTATGTAGAGGGTTGTTTGTTTAAATAAAATCGCTTCGTCTTCCCTTAACCGTGGGCATCACTGCTCAGTTATCTTGAGATTGAATTTATTTCCTATGGTTTGTCGCTATGTTTACTTAGTCTAAGGGATAGTTATATGCATCATTAATCAAAATATTACTTGTTTGAAAATGCAAATCAATGCAACAGAATAAAGATGTTGCATTCAAATGGCTAGTTGCGAAAAAGGATGAATTTCAATGTAATCATATATATATATTGTATTACTCGTTTTACATGTGAACAAATGAACAAAATTATTAGATTTATGAGAATATTTACAGCGGCTTGTCAGTTTTACTTGTACTCAAATACTTGATGACTGGACATTTGAATTGTACTGTTTCATTCTCAGCCCTTCGCGACGTAGCTTCAGTGGATGACAACATTGTGCTCGTCACACAGACAACGTCGAATCTAGAATATAAACCGGAAAATGTACCCCAACTTCCCCACGACACCACCGTGCGATGGCGCTCAAGCCCCGGTCAACATAGTACGCGTGTAGGCCTCGAGCACCGGCTCTGTCGTGATAGGCGATGTCCAAAGTAATGTCATCACTGAGCCGGTAGACGATACCGTGATGTGATCCACTTCACCGCCGTGCCGCCGTACTTCATTGCGGCGGGTGTGAACGGCAACCTGCACATCAGTAGACACGGGGGAAATTGAGGAGATTGACGGCAGTGGTACCAGGGTGCTCGCGGTGACTGCGTGATTGTCGAGGAACAGATGTCGTGACGCAGTGTCTCCTATACGGAGCGGACGGGCAGAGTTTCTACGCCGTATTACACGGGAAGGAATCAAATATTGGCCACGTCCATCGTTACAGTTCTACCGGGGACTTTCTCGGGCGTTGGCCAGTGATCTTTACGATTCAAACGATGTCACCTGTACATCTCGTGCATGAGAACTTGCAGTTGCCGACCGCTTCTCTTAAAAAAATTGAAACACTGTCAATCTCATCTTTTCATTTCTTGCGTGAAAAATGCAGACTGAGGGAAAACCAGGCCTAACAAATGATTTTAACCTTAGATACATAGACGTTGTTGTTGCGAGTTTGATTCTAGACATACACTTGTCGATGTAGTTTTTAGTTAGGATTTTTTCGAGATCATATTACTGTGATACATGGTTGGTGATATTAGGAATCATTGCGAAACGTATTTCTCGAATTTTTGAAATTCTAAATCAGCGTCCTGACCATCCATGTAATATACATGCACAGCTGGAAGCATACATCATTTAAAAATGCCCCTTTTTCATGTTAAATGATTTACAACAGGGAAATGGATATAGTTTATAAATCTTTATGCCAAAATGGTCCTTTGATTGCTTATAAATGCAGTGAATAGTGCTGAAATCATATTTATTTTCTGTTCTCACTGTATTGTGTCTTCACAAAGATTGTCTCTACATCGAGTCCCGCGCTGCGCATGAAACGATCGTTATGGATAAAGGATAATTCAATACTACAATAAAATGTTGTTGTAGTATTGGAATGCTGCTGCACATTTGATGAGATGAAACATCCGTAAGCTGGGTTTTAGGGGTTGATGATGTCTGAAAATGTTGATCACGGCATTTCAGATATACTCTCCTTATTGCGGGCTCAAGAAACTTTGAAGACAAACACATAAACAATGAATAAATCACATTACGCGATAAGGGCGCCCCTTCTTAATAAATACTGTGGTTCTCATTTCCGACCAACCTATATTTTGGGCTCCGACCGAAGAAAAAAAAAATTGACCTGTTTGACCGGAAGTAGAGGTCACAGAGGTCAAGCAATGTGTCACAAAGAAAGACCCTGCCTAACAATCACTTTTGGTGAAAGAATCAACTAAATATCTCAAACGGTTGATTTATTGTTGATTTTTAAAGATTTTGATTTTTAAATTTAAATCGCTTGTCACGTGACACCTGATGACGTCATAACGACGAAAAGTTTCGGGAGACAACTTCTTCTAAGGGACCTTGTTTGGGCCAAGTTTGGTTAAGATCGGCTGTTTTAAAGTGCCCAAAAAGGGGTCTAAAATTTTTGGCGACAAGAAAAAGAGGAAGAACAAAAAAACAGAACAAAAACAAAGGCTCTTCGCTTGCGCAAAAAAGCCAAAAAAAAAAGAACAAAAATAAAGGGTTTTCGCTGAAGCGGAAAACCCCCCCCAAAAAAAAGAACAAAAACAAAGGGTTTTCGCTGACGCGGAAAACCCAAAAAATCCCGACCCAAACTTTTGGCATTTTACGGTCGGTCGCTGAGGGCAACACAACCATTTTTTGTTTCGGCCTAATGGTACGGCAATGGGTACATAGGTTTGAAGGGCTGGCATAGGGATCGAGATTTAATTCATGTACAGTAAACAACCATGGATCTATCTGCATGATATAATAATGCACTAAATAAAAGACAATCTTGGAAATTCAATCGACACTGAACGTTGCCAAACGCAATTATGAACAATTAGGGAAACCAAAGAAGAACTTTCAGGCAAAACATGTTAAGGTATGTTTCTACCATCACCATCTTTATATCCTGTAAGTTATAGGTAAATCTGTGAAGATTTCTGTAAGATTCATGTTTCGGTATATAAAGGTAACTTTAAGCCTTTCATTCTGCATCAACAATAGTTTTTAAGTTTGATGTGATATTTGGCTAGAAACTAATGTTCAGCATCAATTAATACTATGGACTTATTTGTCTCTTCGTGGTTTACAATCTTTTACAATCAGTTTTAGTTTTCCCTTAGCTTCAAGTTCCTTCAGCTTGGTGTGCTCCTGGTTGAAATTGTGGATTCTATTTTTTGCAGGGTTGAAGTATACGTCATCAAAGTAATGATTTTTTATATTTCTTCCCTCGAGATCCTTGAGAAATGGATAGAAGCCGAAGACCGTGACATTTGAACAAATCGTCTCAGCGAATGCATACATGTCAAATCCAAGAGTTGGGATCCGATTCAGGCCAAACGATCTGTACACATGGAATAAATGAAGGGGTGAATATTAAGAAATAAAGTTTTTTATGTTCGCCCTCACAGTACGAAGAGGAAATCTAGTCGAAAACATCAGGACACATTACATGAAAAGGGAAATATAATACTTCCGATTCTAATGGCATCTGACTGCCAAACGAACAAAGATAATTGACTATTAGGGACACCACCAACCTAGGGCCGAATAGCTTGGTAAGAGTTCCGGTACGGTGTTTTGAAGTCGCTGGTTCGAATCCCGCGCCAGTCAAATTTTCTTCGTTCACTAATCATTCAATGACTTAAAATTAATCCAGTTAATTTCCCTCGTTTAGAGTACGTTTTAAAATATAACACATTCTGTTCATAAGAACGTGTTTTGACAAATCGAACGTATTTTTTACGACTCGGATGCATTTCCAAAAACTCAATCCGATGTTATGAGCGAATATGTTTTGCAAAAACAATAATATCAATAAATAAAATTAATAAATACAATAAACAAACAAATCTAACATTTTTCCAATTTGAATGCAATTTCCCAATGATAATTTCCGAGGAAAACAAATAAACATAGCATGTTTTCGTTTCTCAGCACAAACCGCCGTAGGCTGCGTTTCAGGCTCAAGTTTTTCCTCCGATTTCTCATTTCAGCATTTCATTCTTTAAAGAATTCCTAAATTATTGACACCCTTTGGGCCGGGTTTGTCGAGTACTCGAACCAACGAAAAGTAACGGAGATACAATAACACGCGTAGTATTTTTTCGCTTGTATCAAAACGTACGGTCCTAGTTGATATCTTCATCGTTATGTTTTTCTTTTCCAATTAAGTCAAAGTTATCAAGGCGCCACACCAAATTTGTGGCTGTAATATCGTTCTTGTATTTACCTTCGAATGTTAATAGGTTTCCAATTAAAGGCAAAACGAATACCCGAGTGTCCAGAGTCTCGGATATACTTGGCAACGGCTCGGTACCCTCGACGATTCTTTCCAAACATTTTCTTGGGAAACCACAGTATTGTTTTGCCCACGGATTGAATATAATCAAGGATCTTCCTTCGATCTGGCTGTCTTGAAGGATCTGTGCTTTGCACAATGGCACTATATCTAGTCATCATTGCTCTATTGAAAGCGTATAAGTTTGCCCTTTTGCCGACATCATGTTCGAAGCCTTTTATCGGTGCCATATTGGCACGAATGATGAAGTCATGTGAGTCTATGTATTCCCCACAACTGCTGTTGTTTAAGATGCCGCTGTTACCGACGAGAGCACAGCTACCCTGCCGTGGTGGTAGCAACTCAACATCGGGGAAGTCTTCCTCCACGTTGCACTGCTCGATGATTTTCTCCAGGCTTTGGTTTTTATTCCCAATGGCCACAGTAGGTTTGCGCAAATTTGGGTAGGAACTCTGGGAAAACGTCATATTTTCCGCTGGCAGGTTGTCTTTATAGATGAAAACAGCCAGGTCCAGTGGAACACAGACGCCACCCGAAGAGCTGCAAATGAGAGCAAAGGATTGAGATATTGCTTGATAAGAAATAAGTTGAGCCTTATTAGTTTCTGCTGGCATGGACTGGCATCAAAAAGCATCCTGAAAGGTTCCTGTAGCTTTACACGTAATTGATCAAATTGTGTGGATGCAGGACTTATTCTTTACATTGTCCTGTTTTCTGTTTCTCTAGTTTTCATCTGGACGTTTTTAATGCACTCTAACGAGAAGTAGTAATGATGATAAAAAGCAAAGATTTTAACCAAATTATATAGTACTTACTTGCTGCACACCGTCCTACACTGCAGTGTTTGCTTGACTAGAACCGTTGGTTTGACGATGATCGTTACATTTGCCGGCGGCTTTGCTCTCGAGTTATTGATGGACTCCATGGCAGCCATATTGATCGGAGGTGTTGATACTTCTCTAGCAGTCTGCTTCGAATCATCTTGCCGAAGAAAATCACTGCGCACATACAAGTGGTAAAAACTACCCGAAAATGATACGGCTCCAAACGCACAAACTGTTGCGAAGAGGCAAAAAATCCCTTTGACAGGGCGTAATCTTGGTAGCATATTGATGGCGTACGGGTGCACTTTCATGGTACTAAAACTCAGTCTACTCATGGAAATATAGTAAACCCGACAAAAGGCCGCACAATGGCGCAGACTCGAACAAAATCACACACATACACACCTTTGAAGGCACAGACGGTATAGACTGGTTCCCGTCCCAATACATAAAATATAGAGGGACAGGTAGCTAGTAGTAAATGAAGGCTCCTGATTGGGTCAGCTCTGTGCATGCGCACAAAAGTGTTTCCATTTATAGATATGGTGTAGCATACATTGCGCCTACAATTAATTATGCTCAAAGCTACATTGGATTTGGTCACAAAATCAAAAATAAATGGATCGAAGGTCAAGGTCATACCTAGTTATTTATGCTCAGTCACCACTGGTCGTCAAGTAATTATTACAGTATTTATGCCTGGTCAAAAATCCCTCCAAAAATTGCAGGATCGAAGGCAATAGACTGGTTCCCATCTTAATAATCAATGAATTATGTAAAAGTGACAGACACAGACGTCAGGAGACAAGGGAGACAACGGACCACTCCATACTCGTAACTGTATGAATACAATGTTTTGGGTCTGGGAATCAGACTTAAAGAACCCCGTTGCATTATGGGAGCTCATTATTAAACATAGGAGTGTAGGAATTCTGACACTATTCATTACCCGCTACCGGTCCCTACATTCGTGTGACGATAGACGTCAGGAGACTACTGTAGGGAACGGGAACCAGTCTACAGACGGTACTGACGGTTGTCGCAACGCATCTACGAATTCGACGAAACTATAATTATCAAAAACGCCCTCTATCAACCGATTCCTACTTTCGGTGCCGAAGTTGCCAATCCCCTCATTTGGGTGCATTCATAAGCAGCCAGAACTCGTACTGTACTTAAATTTACTTACCTACATTGTTTACATACATGTAGATACATACTACATACATACAATTATACACACCCACACACCCACGCACATTCTGCGTGCCCACCCCCCCCCCCCCCCCCCCCCACCGCCCACAAAAGTCGGCGGGGTAGGAACGGTAAGCGTTATCTGTAGGGTATGATAGCTATAAAGGAAATAAAAACAACTGCATAGCTTCTACTGTTCCAAAATGATTTTTTCAAGAAAACATTCAGCAAATGTTCACAAGTCCTTAAAACCCTACAGTGAAGATATTTGTGCAACAGATCGGTGTTAAAATACAATTACGGTTGCGAACTTCAAAACAGCCCGTTTGCCATTATTGTTGTCTGGTCTGGCTAGTCTAGTTAGTCTGGTCCCCTGACACAACAGATTAAGAGTCCTCGAAATGAGAGCGGGAACCATACTATATTCTCGTCTGCGGCCGTCCGTATTTGCCCCAAAATTTCCCTAAAAAATCAAAGCCCTGCCCTCTTTTCACTCTATCAATCTTGCTAAAAGAGGACACCGCAAAGGTATATTTAGGTAACAACTATTTCCTTTATAGTTATCCTACCCTTCCGGATAACGCTTACCAAAAAAAAGATGAAGGAGAAACTTGAAAGTGAATTTTGTGAACAATCATGTATTATCTCACCCCAACGAAATGGTAATTAAGCTCCCCCCCAAAAAACTACTTTGTAGCTACGCCCTGTATACCTATGTCTTGTGAACAAAGTTTTTCATTTTCCAAATACTCTCCCACTTGAGTTTGAATTTCTCCTGCTCAAGACTAAAGAGTGTTAATTAAAAAATAATGAAGTAATAATATAAATAAATGTTAATGTATTGGAACAAATGCTTCCAAAATAAGGCCCAGACTGCACCAGAGAATATCTAGAACCCCTGAGCTTCCGGCAGGGCCCTGGACCCCGGACGCAAGGACTTCGCGTTATTTTCAGGAGCGGATCCAGGATTTCCCAAAGGGGGGGGGGGGCGTGGAAATGGGGAATGCGTTAAATGCGGCAATTCAATAGAGACGGGTTAATTTCGGGGCGATCAAAGCTAGGCCTATAGCTAATTGTGACTCCCACCTCTTTTTCTGCTCTTTTTGAGTCTTTCTGCTTCCCTATTATTATTATTATTTATTGGCTTTTTCGCGGAAACTAAAAGCCTTTATTTATCTATTTATTTTTTGCTGGAAGAAAGGGAGGAGGCGTGCACCTCACGCCCCCTTGGTCCACGACTATGTTATTACCGTACTCGAACGTACGAACCGGTTACCCGCACTGACCCGCACGCACGCACGTTCGAACGTACATGTATTCGTAAAGGCCTATCTATAACATAGTGATAGCTCCGTGAAAAAAAAAAATTCGGGAGCCCACAAAATTCCAAGCCCCCCCCCCCCCCCCCCCCCCCCTCCTGTAAAAATCCTAGCTTCGCCGCTGCGGCTGGCTAGCAGAACAACTGTTATAACGTAACTGGTTGTAATGCATAATATACAAATGAGAAGCGTGCCAAAACAGGCTTTTCAATGAGCTCTCGTCGGTACGCCTTACTTTTTTGCGGCGTTTTTGCACATGCAGAGGAAACAGTACAGCATTTTCTTTCTTCCCTGTCTTTATTGACATAATTACCTTTAGAGATAATTCTCAATTTTGGATTTCCCATCCTCGCTGGACTAGGGATTTAAGCGTGGAAACGTGTGTTGTGTGTTCTTCAATGCATCCTTTTTCTGTAAGTTTCTTTGTCTTGTATCACCATCAGAAACAATGCTTTTAGAGTTGCTGGATACATGTTTATCAGAACTCCCTCATCACAGACCAAACATCGCTTTAATGGAATTTGCAAATTATGAAACACCTTATTATCAAGAAGATTTTTATATAGAATTTGCGATTTAATCAATTGAACCAATCTAATCTAAAAGAATAAAGCCATCAATTTCAACACAACTTATAAATGTCAAAACCGTTGAAAAATATTTGGAAAAATGAGTTTCCTCTCTCGCCAGATTCAACCTGCCCTGTACGTCATGAACGACTTTGCATACCGTACGTACAATACGTCCATACAATTTTGAAAAACAAATGAATATACAAAATTAATAAACTTTGAGTTACTCTGATATAGATAGCTCTGATTATTCTGTTTTCCATTCGTGGTTTTTCCTCCGAGCTTTGAGAATCCGTCACTCAAAATGACATCTCGCAGTCTAAACTACCTCTTTTCTTTACCATACGAGAGATGCATACTTTCAAAATTACACACAAACAAAAAATCTGCACAATTACCCGAAAAATACTTATACAGTTACTGTTGAAGTTTCCTTTCATTGAAGCTGATAGTAATACCAATCTTCCTGTAAATCGTCCTTTGAAATTGAAGTTCTATATCGAGAAATTGCATGATCTGATAGGCTTAAAGGTAGTATCATACTTTGGTAGCATACCGAAATATACATTTTCACAGATTTACCCATAACTTACAGGGTATGAAGATGGTGATGGTAGGAACATACCGTTTAAATTTTTCTGCCCGAAATGCTGTTTTTATCAAGAAAAGAGTAAAACCAATTACCACAATTATTTTGATCTTTTAAAGACCAAATATAAAAGAGAAAATATTTAGGAAATACTGTGGCCGTTTTCCACTGTTTTCTCAAAAATTTGGCACCGTATGTGATTGAAATATTCACAGATGACTGTTACTGTGTCTATCTTAATGTTTTTGCCAATGAATCTGTATTTCTTTTACAAAAAAACAAAACATGATATTACCTTTAAATAAAATATACAGTTGCGGTGAGAAGCGATTTTTTGTGACCTAACCATTACGTATCATTGCAAAAACATTTTCATTTGGATTACTGCACGTGATGGGCCTACCAGCATTATTTAAGGTGAAAACCACATGTGAAACAACCCCATCAGTGTTTGACCTCTTTTTGGGAGCACATGCTGGATGGCCAGCGCTAATACCCGCAATTTGGAAAAAAAAGTTCATCCCAAAGTACGACAGATATAACAACATATAGCAAGACCTAGTGGGTAACAGGGCGTTTCAGGAGTGAATTTTAGTTTAGTGGATAGTTGGCACAGTCCAGAGAAATGAAATAAAACAGATGATCCATCAGCTCATCATAAACTACTCAAAACACTAGACCACGCCTAAAATGACACATACCTGAATTTGTACTCAAAGCCATGTCTCCTTGTTCTCATACTCGTCCTCGAGTTCAAATTCTATGTACCTGAACTCGTACTGCATTGTCAGTTGTGCCTTCTTTTCTAAGCTTGTTATGTCACGATACAGTCTAGTAGTGTATACAGTTGAATTATATACCATTGTTATACCAATTTTTTGGAATTAAATATTTATTATTTGTGTTACCGTCCAATGGATGGACTACATTGACCAATTATTATAAATTCAGAGTTCAACAGTTAAAGAGCGACCAACATTGCTGGTTTGGAAAGAAACGGGTGTCACCGTAACTCAAAACCACTCACATTTTGATATCTAGTGCCAGTGATTCAAACAGAACTAGACTTTGTGGTTGTGGGAACAACCACTAGGTGTTCGGGGTCTCATTTCGTACTGGAACTGTTATGAGAATGTTTGATGGAACGCATGCATGGCATATTGAAAAACACTTTAACTGTGTGTCTGAGCAAAAAAATTAATACTGATCATGCTGATTGTACAGTGTATTCGTACATGTACACTGACTGATAGCGTATAGAAAATGGTGTCACCTTTAAATAATGTTAAATTGCCCGGACCATAACTTCCGTTTAGTTAATCACAAACAACTGAAAATTTGCAGAAATCATCGCATGCGTACAATGTAAACAATTTGCAATTTGCAATCGGATGTACGTCATGTAATTACTGAATAAACAGTATTTGAATAATTACATCATGTTTCCTTTAAAAACGCATAACTTCCGGTTGAATAACGTCACAGATTTCAACCTTCACACATATGTCAAGGTGCATTAGTGCTTCAAACTCACCAAATTTGGCGGAAATCCGTCGTTTACTTTTGGATTACGTAATCACTGTATATCTTTAATCCACCGGTAACACCGGAAGTGAAGGTCATTTGTACACAACATTGAATATATTATTTGTTCAAATTCATGTGGTGAGTAACATATGTCAATATCAGCACCAAAGTTTTTCCTAAAAACGCGTGTAATTTGATACCCGATGACGTCATCATGACGTCAATCTTCTAATTACAACTTGACATCATGACCGAAGTTCCCACCAAGTTTCATGTTAATATCTTGTAACAGTCACCAAGAAGTCCTGCGGACAAGTTTGGTCGGAAGGAGAAAAAAAAAAAACCTAGAAATTCTTCCCCGAAAGAGCAAACCTACCGACCACATGTCTCCTGACGCTCATTGCCTCTGTCTTTGACCTGACTTTGTTTGCTTGGAATAACATTCACACAGAGTTTCGGAAGGCAATTTTTCTAAGTGACAAGATTTGTGGGCTGAAGCAGTTCTAAAGCTGTCTCCTAGTGACGCGTCGTTTCGTGTCGTAGCTGCTGTGCCGCAAACCAATACTGTGACTGACACTGCACTGTCCCTTTAGTTGTCGTTTTGTGTTGTGCCATGCTATAATGTCGTGTTGTGTTGCGTCTTATGACTCGTGCTATGTCGGCACTAATTACAACCCGTAGGGATTATGATTCAAGAAAATGTGCAAGGTTCATTGGAATAATGAAATAAACCCATCGCTCAATAACATTTTATGGAAGTTAGAAACTAGATCATGATTGAATGATGATGTCAGAATTGAGATTCCTTGGCAGAGCAGTAAGCTCTTCCCGTCAAGGAGAATTACTTACGATTCCTCAAGGGATCGTAAACTGGAAACGTAGTCTTGTAATTCTACTAACGATTCCTCAAGGGATCGTAAACTAGAATCGTAATCTTGTAATTCTACTTAGTACGCCCTATCCTCAAGGTATACGTACAAGCACCGACCCTCAGAACGTACATTGATTCGCTGGAGATAGAAGACACAGTTTTGTTCTTAATGTTTGCTGTCTGTCTTGAGAATCATCTCAAGGGGATATGGCTTCATCTGAGAAGGAATCAAATAGAGGACAGAGGTATTATAATAATATACCCAAGATGCAGACATCAGGCAGGAAATGTTGATTCTCAATAGCGAAGATGTTTATATATTGCTGGAGGCTATAGTACATCCCATGCATCGATTGTTATAACTGCTGAGACTGTCAGGATAATGACCTTGAAATTAAACGACTCCGTGGAGTATTATTGCTCATTGTTGTACATCTTGTCTCTTTCAATTCAGTATAAAATTGGACCACTGAATTGCATTTCAGACAATCAGATTGTTGAAGGAAATTAACTTTATTGTAATAATGTACTCCGATGAGATTGAAGGCTATTCATGGTGAAGGTAAGCCGTGAGGGATTGTAAATCATCCCGATATAATAATGTACTCATCCAACATCCTTCCTGTAACAAAGCAGATTATAAACAGCGTCGAGATTTGGTCCATTAACGAATGAATACTAAACCACCGAACATTACTATTATGGAAAATTACAGTAGTTACCTGAGGATTTTTTTTGTGTGAAATTCGTCCTGGTGAAAGCATCTTGTGAGAAAAGAAAACCACAAAATCACACTATAGTTGATTATTTAAAGCAATAGACGATTTTATTCATTGCTCAGTTTCATCCATTGTATAATTACTTCCAACTCCAAATTTAGGAACGACACGGACATTACAACTTGAACGTCAGTGACATACGTCATCATGACGTTAGTTGCCGGTAAACCATCAGCAGCGACTTAAATTGGGCAGAAATCATGATTTTTGAGTGAAGTACCGACAGGTAGAGCCACCAGATTGCCTGGATGGCAGTATGAGGCAATATTTGGTTACATTACCTTGTAGAATGTTTATGCAGAGGCAATACAAGCAACTTGCCTGAATAATTATATCAAACGAAGTCCAGCAGTTGGACTGTGATGGCAAGCAGCTCTCACTGTGGGCTTTATAGAAACAGCTCGGAGTAACATGCGGTAAAGATGCCGTCATCCTCAGGTGACCTTTTACCATGTTGACGTTCACTTGTCTAAAGAAACTGACTGTTTGTCAGAATGTACAGTGGACGTTCAAACAGTTCACTGGAATCGAAAAAGTAATGAAATTGGAAGCCAGAGAAGCCCCATTTCTGCGGCTTTTATGTGATCACAAATTCATTAAATCGAATTGCGACTGAACTGAGAGGAATGTACAGAGAAAAAGTACATTCTCGAATTTCTTGAACCCTGCACCAAAATGTATATAGAAAAAAAAGGCATTTTTGAGATGAGCAATTTGTTTGCATGTAGTATAGGATTGGATGCTCAATGTATAGGGAAATTGAAATAGATGTACTGCACTGCAGGGCGATGTAATGTCCCACAATCGGGTGCTTCGTAGTGCGGGAGGTTTTATAGTAATCTGCAGCAGGATGCATGGTTTGCATTGCAAACGGCTGCAGTGTGCTGCAGTAAGACGCAGTATACATTTCAACGGGATGCAATAACCTGAATGCAGGATGCATGATGCCATGTACTATGTTGTACATTGTAGTTGAATGTAATCCATGCTGCTGCAGGGAGGTATAATGTTCTTGTATTTCAAATGTGACGCTGTAATGGTATTAAAGGTTAAGAATAATTATATTTCGAATAAAATAAATATCTTAATAATACACGTTACCTTGGGGATGAATAATCATGGAAAACTATATCATTTCGACTTGAACTAGATAGTAATGGGACGGACTAGATATCATTAAGAGTTGAGATTTATACAAAAATTCCTGGTACCGATGAGGCTGTATAGTATACTATAGCTTTTATCTCTTGGGTACAACATCGTGAGATTTATCTTAAGATTCCATATAGTTTCCTAGAACAAGTGGAAGGAGTTAGTACTAGATAGATTACCAATAATAACATGATAACGGCGTATTGCAGTGTGGAATCAGGACATATCGCCCGGTGTAATGTTTCTAAGGATACATAATCCGATTAGAGGACTGTCAATCAAATCAAATGCTAATCCAGGATCGTAGGATCACCTCCAGCAATTTACGCCAAGGAATGTTTTTCCAACAATTTTTGTACTAAAAAATACCTACAAATTCAGATAATTCAATATCCTCAAAATGCCTGCAGGCGAACATAAAAACTTTCTTTCGGCACCAAATTTTGTTACGTACACCGTGCGAGGCAAAATGTATGGAAATTTGGTCCTTCGAGCAAACAATATTGAGGTATGGCTGGCCTCTGAAGTGGGGTAGAAACGAGCTTCTAGTTTTATGTGTATTTATAGTGTCTCGGTTTTTATTGGTGTCATTTTCCGTTACGTGATATAAATCAGAAAATTTGAATAAGATTCATTTAAAGATTCAATTTTTGATTAGAATAGCTAGACAATCTAATGATGGCTTCTAATCATGCCGTTTTTATAAAAGTAATCCTCTCTTGATGTCAACTTAACGATACTATCATGGAGGCAGACTACTACACAGAGAAGCATTCGTTCAGCAATAGCCTACAATATGTGCGTCATTAACTCCTGGTTCTAGTCAAGAGACAAACTGAGTATACGTTTAATACAAAAGAAGCTTCATTAAGCATTCTTAAACCCTTCAGCATTTTCGTGTCCTTCCCAGCATACTTATGTTGTAATTGATGCATTTAAGATGAGGTCTTGATATAGAAACAAGCGTGTATTACTCTCTGAATGAGGAAGTCTTCTTGTAGTGATGACTGTGTTCTTGAATAATCACGACATCGTCTAGACATTGACTCCATCTCTGGATGCTTTACATTTCATCAAGGAGCCTAATTTCACTCAGCAGTGTCAGCGCCAATTGATGGATGTTAGACATCTTGACGTGGATGTACAGCAAGATGCAGGCTCGTTGATAACTCTGTATATGTCATCAGTATTGCGGATTGTCATGTTTAAACGGAGTGTGCAATAACCCTTGCTAAACCCAAATAGGTATCGTAAGAAACTTCAGTCCTGCACTTTGGATGTCCAAGGTTCGATTCCCACCTGTCTGTGCAATCATGTCATTGTATTTCAGCACAATATACTATGAACTTCGGGTTCATGCCGAACACCTATTGTTATTGTTCGAGTTTTTTTTAGGTGTTCGGGTTCAATCCGAACACCTATTGTTATTGTTCGAGTTTTATTAGGTGTTCGGGTTCAAAAGCCGCACACCTATTGTTATTGTTCGAGTTTTTTTTGGCTTTTCCGTGTTCAACGGAAAAGGTATTGTTTTTGTTCTGTTTTTTTTGTTCTTCTTCTTCTTCTTCTTCTTCTTCTTCTTCTTCTTCTCCTCAATTTGTATTGACTTTGTACACAAATTTTGTCCGCGGGACTTTGGTCATTTTTACACAGCCGATTTTAACCAAACTTGGTCTGATGGAAGTCCATATAGGGTAGTTGTCTCCCGAAACTTTTCGTCATCATGACGTAATCAGGTGTCACGTGACAGTGTCTTAAAGGGGCAAACTACAGACATCAATTATGAACGAACCCTAAGTCCGATTGAGTTGAAACTTGGTATGTATCTAAGTCGGGAAGTGTTATATCAAAAAATTGCAATGACGTCATCATGACGTCATTCCCTGATTTTTAATGATTTATTGATATTTGGGGTCATTAAAGTTCTTTTAACGATATCCAGTAAACGAAACAAGATATCTTTGAATTTCTTTTTGATAATTCTTCAGCATGCACCATAAATGAACACTGCATAGACAAAAAATCGGTGACGTCATCATGACGTCACAAAAAATGTGATTTTTATAACGCATAGCAGGAACGGCCAATCACCTTGAAAATTGGTAGGTTAGTAAAATGGAGGTTCGGGATCGTAATTATGAAGTTACGTCAAGACAGCGTCATTTGTTTATTTTTTATGATTTTTTAAAATATTTTTACGCTAGCCCATTGACTTGTACGTGAAAATATTGGTCATTCAATGCAAGGCGCGGGCATTTGGTTGATTGCCTGTGTTATATATGCCGTATTTCTTTTCATTTCCTTATCATAGTTTCCAGCGTAAATACTGTTTTGACAAGACAACTACGCATGCGTAACAATCTACCTTTCAAGTAATGCATGAATCGAGCACACGGTTTTGAATGGCGCCCTCTTTGGATTAAAACAAGAAACTGCGGTGGTGTCAGTATGTTATTTGAAAATCAACAAAAAATCAACGGTTTGAGATATTAAGTTGATTCTTTCACCAAACGTGATTGTTAGGCAGGGTCTTTCTTTGTGACACATTGCTTGACCTCTGTGACCTCTACTTCCGGTCAAACAGGAAGTAGCTCCTCATTTAAAAGTGGTAAGAGCTATGATCATGATTCTTTCACCAATAGACAATGTTAGGGAAGGTCTTTCATTTGTGACACATTGCTTGACCTCTGTGACCTCTACTTCCGGTCAAACAGGAAGTAGCTCCTCATTTAAAAGTGGTAAGAGCTATGATCATGAATCTTTCACCAATAGACAATGTTAGGCAAGGTCTTTCATTTGTGACACATTACTTGACCTCTGTGACCTCTACTTCCGGTCAAACAGGAAGTAGCTCCTCATTTAAAAGTGGTAGGAGCTATGATCATGATTCTTTCACCAATAGACAATGTTAGGGAAGGTCTTTCATTTGTGACACATTGCTTGACCTCTGTGACCTCTACTTCCGGTCAAACAGGAAGTAGGTCCTCATTTAACAGTGGTAAGAGCTGTGATCATGATTCTTTCACCAAAAGTCAATGTTAGGCAAGGTCTTTCTTTATGAAACATTGCTTGACCTCTGTGACCTCTACTTCCGGTCAAACATGAAGTAGCTTCTCATTTAAAAGTGGTAAGGGCTTTGTTCATGATTCTTTCACCAAAAGTCAATGTTAGGCAATTTTTTTAGTGACACAATTCTAAATGACAAGCAATGTGTTCCATAAACCCTGCAACTATTGTGTTAAACTTTAGTTTTCTACATTGAAATAATTGATACTTTTAAAGCACATGTCTTAAACTGACAAAATAAGTTATACAATTTGAGAAATATTCTATATCATATGCGGAAAAGCCATGTGTTCTGTTTTCAACAGACACAACCTCTAGTTTTTTTTTTTTTCTCCTTCCGACCAAACTTGTCCGCAGGACTTCTTGGTGACTGTTACAAGATATTGACATGAAACTTGGTGGGAACTTCGGTCATGACGTCAAGTTGTATTTAGAAGATTGACGTCATGATGACGTCATCGGGTATCAAATTACACGCGTTTTTAGGAAAAACTTTGGTGCTTTATAACTTGATAACCACATGACCTACGATTTTGATATTGACATATGTTACTCACCACATGAATCTGAACAATTAATATATTCAATATTGTGTACAAATGACCTTCACTTCCGGTGTTACCGGAAGTTGAAGTTTGACTCAAAATAACTCAAAATCGGAAAGGTTTTGGGCATATACAATTGCTTGGCAAAAAGATAGAGTAGGTCTTAGGCTTTCAGAAAATATAAACGATGACGTCATACGGGCTGTATAGCGCCCTCTACGGTGGATTAAAGATATACAGTGATTACGTAATCCAAAAGTAAACGACGGATTCCCGCCAAATTTAGTGAGTTTGAAGCACTAATGCACCTTGACATATGTGTGAAGTTTGAAATCTGTGACGTCATTCAACCGGAAGTTATGCGTTTTTAAAGGAAACATGATGTAATTATTCAAATACTGTTTATTCAGTAATTACATGACGTACATCAGTGCAAATTGCAAATTGTTTACATTGTACGCATGCGATGATTTCTGCAAATTTTCAGTTGTTTGTGATTAACTTACCGGAAGTTATCGTCCGGGCAATTTTACATTATTTAAAGGTGACACCATTTTCTATACGCTATCAGTCAGTGTACATATAATAGGAATACACCGCACTCAGCATGATCAGTATTTGCTCAGTCACACAGTTTAAGTGTAGGCCTATTTCAATATGCCATACATGCGTTCCAACAGACATTCTCATAACAGTTCCTGTACGAAATGAGATCCCGAACACCTAGTGGTTGTTCCCACAACCACAATGTCTAGTTTTTTTAGGTGTTCGGGTTCAAGCCGAACACCTATTGTTATTGTTCGAGTTTTTTTTTTTTTTTTTTTGGCTTTTTCGATTTCAATCGGAAAAGGTATTGTTTTTGTTCTGATTTTTTTTTTTTTTCTTCTTCTTCTTCTTCTTCTTGTCGTTTGAGTTACCATAGACTTTTTGTCGGCGGCACTTTGGTCACTTTTAAACAGCCGATTTTATTCAAACTTTGCCTGAAGGAAGTCCATATAGGGAAGTTGTCTCCCGAAACTTTTCGTCATCATGACGTCATCAGGTGTCATGTGACAAGCAATTTGAATTTAAAAATTAAAATCTTTAAAAATCAACAAAAAATCGATGCTTTGAGATATGAAGTTGATTCTTTCACCAAAAGTGATTGTTAGGCAGGGTCTTTCTTTGTGACACATTACTTGACCTCTGTGACCTCTACTTCCGGTCAAACCGGAAGTAGCCCCCTTTTAAAAGTGGTAAGAGCTAGGATCATGATTCTTTCACCAAAGGTCAATGTTAGGCATGGTCTTTCTTTGTGACACCTTACTTGACCTCTGTGACCTCTACTTCCGGTCAAACAGGAAGTAGCTCCTAATTTAAAAGTGGTAAGAGCTATGGTCATGATTCTTTCACCAATAGACAATGTTAGGCAAGGTCTTTCATTTGTGACACATTACCTGACCTCTGTGACCTCTACTTCCGGTCAAACCGGAAGTAGCTCCTCATTTAAAAGTGGTAAGAGCTAGGATAATGATTCTTTCACCAAATATCAATGCTAGGCAAGGTCTTTCTTAGTGACACATTACTTGACCTCTGTGACCTGTACTTCGGATCAAACAGGAAGTAGCTCCTCATTTAAAAGTGGTTCGAGCTAGGATCATGATTTTTTCACAAAAAGTGAATGTTAGGCAAGGTCTTTCTTTGTGACACATTGTTTGACCTCTGTGACCTTTACTTCGGGTCAAACCGGAAGTTGCTCCTCATTTAAAAGTGGTAAGAGCTACAATCATGATTCTTTCACTAAATATCAATGTTAGGCAAGACCTTTCTTTGTGACACATCGCTTGACCTCTGTGACCTCTACTTCCGGTCAAACCGGAAGTTGCTCCTCATTTAAAAGTTTTTAGAGCTTCAATCATGAATCTTTCACTAAATAGCAATGTTAGGCAAGATCTTTCTTTGTGACACATAGCTTGACCTTTGTGACCTCTACTTCCGGTCAAACAGGTTGTAGCCTGTCATTTAAAAGTGGTAAAAGCTACAATCATGATTCTTTCGCCAAATGTCAATGTTAGGGAAGGTCGTTCTAATGACACAATTCTGATTGACATGCAATTTATATCATATGCGGAAAAGCCTTATGTGCTGTTTCAAACAGCCATAAACTCTAGTTTTTTTTTTTTTTTCTTCTTCCCAAACTTGTCAGCAGGACTTCTATGTGACTGTTACAAGATATTGACCTGAAACTTGGTGGGAACTTCGGTAGTGATGCCAAGTTGTACCTAGAAGATTGACGTCATGATGACGTCATCGGGTATCAAATTACGCACGTTTTTAGCAAAAACTTTGGTGCTTTATAACTTGAGAACCACATGACCTATGATTTTGATATCGACATATGTCATTCAACACGTAAATGTCAACAATTAATATATTCAGTCTTGTGTACAAATTACCTTCACTTCCGGTGTTACCGGAAGTTGTAGTTTGACTCAAAATAACTCGAAAACGGAAGGACTTGGGCACAAAAAACCTCATAGGTAAAAGATAGAGCAGGTCTTGGGCTTTCAGAAAATATAAACAATGACGTCATACGGGCTGTATAGCGCCCTCTACGGTGGCTTAAAGATATACAGTGATTACGTAATCCGAAAGTAAAGAACAGATTTCCGCCAAATTTGGTGAGTGTGAAGCACTAGTGCACCTTGACATGTTTGCGAAGTTTGAAAGTGGTGACGTCATTCAACCGGAAGTTATGCTCTTTTAAAGGAGAACTTACGTCATTATTCAAATACTGTTTATTCAGTAATCATGTGACGTGCATCGATGAAAATTGCAAACTATTTACATTGTACGCATAGAATGATGTCTGCAAACTTTGAGTTGTCTGTGATGAACTAACCGGAAGTTATCGTCATGACAATATTGCATATTTTAAAGGTGATGTACACCATTGTGATTGAACATTTTTTTCAAATATTGGAATAAATTGATTCAATGTATGTAATCCCGGACAATGTACGTACCATTTCATGATTTAAACTTTTTAAAACTTAAATTTGGTTGTCTGTGATGGCGATAATTATACAATGTGTGATATATCAACTGCATAAACACCTAACGTTCAAGCTCGATGATCGTTTCTCTGTTGTTGGAATAGAGTCCTTACAACAGCGGACTCTTGTGATGCAAAACACGTTGAGAATTGAATGATGATGTTGCATGTACAGGCGACTGCTGTTATAAAGTTAACTTTATCCCATCCACCGTGAGAATCGGGTTGAAAGATTGACATTGATTTTCATTATTGGATAGTGTTTTTCAACTCCATGAAATATCCTTTGGTGAGTAGTGCTCTTGTCAAAGCTTGTGCTGACACGTTTGATGAACTGGTCACGTGGTATTGATATCGAAAAACTGGGTAATACTATCAATGTTTGAAAATGACGGAGACAAAATCAAAGGGGGAGCATATCATTTTATGAGCTAAAGTTTTAAACAGACACGCTCAAATGATGAAGAAACTCAGGATACATCTGATGACTGCTGTACAATGATAACTGTAGAGATTTATTTCTTTCAGACCTCATAAATCAAATTGTTTGAGGAAAGTCCTAATAATGATGAACAAAATAAAATTTTGGTTTATGGATCAGAGCATGGAGGTAGAAATAAAAGACACAAGGGCCACTAGATTTTTGTTTGTGATGCATAATATGCATTGAATATAATTTTTTTTAAAGGTGAAGCCATTTTCTATACCGTTCAGCTGCCTGTTAAGTGTACGAATAAAGCAATCAGCATGATCAGTATTTCAGTCACGCAGTGTAAGTGTCTTTCAATATGCCATTAATTGATCACATACGTTCCAACATCTTCACATAACAGTTCAACTACGAAATGAGACCCCGAACACCTAGTGGTTGTTCCCACAACCACAATGTCTAGTTTTCCATTTTTTTTCTTCCCAAATTTGTCCGCAGGACTTCTATATGACGGTTACAAGATATTCACTTGAAACTTGGTGGGAACTTCGGTCATGATGCCAAGTTGTTATTAGAAGATTGACGTCATGATGACGTCATCGGGTATCAAATTACACGCGTTTTTAGGAAAAACTTTGGTGTTCTATTACTTGTGAACCACATGACCTACGATTTTGATATTGACATATGTTACTCAACACGTGAATCCTAAAAATTAATATATTCAGTGTTGTGTATAAATGACCTTCACTTCCGGTGTTACCGGAAGTTGAAGTTTGACTCAAAATAACTCAAAAACGGAAGGATTTGGGCACATTAAACCATTGAAGCTAAAAGATAGAAAGGTCTTGGGCTTTCAGAAAATGTAAACGATGACGTCATGTGGGCTATATAGCGCCCTCTACGGTAGATTAAAGATATACAGTGATTACGTAATCCGAAAGTAAACAATGGATTTCCGCCAAATTTGGTGATTTTGAAGCACTAATGCACCTTGACATACGTGGGAAGTTTGGAATCTGTGACGTCATTCAACCGGAAGTTATGCTCTTTTAAAGGGAAAATGACGTAATTATTCAAATACTGTTTTAAAACTCAGTCATTACATGACGTACATCAGTGAAAACTGCAAAATATTTACATCGTATGCATTCAATGACGTCTGTAAATGTTCAGTTACTTGTGATGAACTAACTGGAAGTTATCGTCCAGACAATATACACGGGTTTACACTTCTGAAAGTGCGCATGCGTAATAGTGCCTCGCTTCGAAGTCGCAATCAAAACTACCGAAGTGTAAACCCGTGTATTGTCTTCGACAATGGACGGGTAAACACTTCGAAAAGTGCGCATGCGTGGAAGTGCCTCGTTTCGAAGTCGCGATCAAAATCTAAGATGGCCGCCATGGTGTAAACCCGTGTACTACAAATTTAAAGGTGACGCCATTTTGTACACGCTATCAGTCAGTGTACGAAGTGCAATCAGCATGATCAGTATTTTATCAGTCACGCAGTTTAAAATTAGTGTGTATTTCAATATGCCATTGTATGACCGACGATTGACCACATACGTTCCAACATAATTTGTATGTTCACATAACAGTTCCACTACGAAATGAGACCCCGAACACCTAGTGGTTGTTAACACAACCACAATGTCTAGTTAATTTAGTTACTTCATTAATTTCTTAATTAATGTTTGTTTTCATGAGCGAATAGCATGTAATGATTCTTTTGGTTGATGAAAAAATTGTGAAAACACAGATCCCGGATGTTTTCACTTACGGTTCACATTTTAAGAGTAAAGTATTATGCAGTTGGGGGCTTTTAACCTGAATTTGACGTCACTATTACGTAGGTTACTGATGTAAATGACCAATTCAGACAGGAAATGGATGCATCTCAGCTCCATCTTAAAAGGCGTTCCATTTAATGTGCATTTTCTCCCAGGCTATTTAGATAACGGTGTCTTTCCCATTTGCACACTGCTTTTTCTACCGATCATTACCAGTTTGGCTCTCCCTCAGGTCCGTATATCTATCCACATCACAAACAGAAAGTTACTAGCTTTTCCCAGAGGTGCTTTTGATGGCAAATTTGGAGATGAAGTGATTTCAGCACGTTTATATGATGTATTGGATTTTATACACGTTCGTCTTTTTTTTTTGTCAAGCCAGGCTATTAGTGTGAGATGCATATAAATAAATGCATGTTCATGTTTCATAAACAGCTGTATACAATGGCTTGTATTACTAGCAACTGGTTTATTTTTTGTAGGAATATTTCTTGACCCATATTCGTGGTCCTGGTTGAATATTAGAATATTATTGTTACTATATCATTTTTTTTACATTTAGTTTCTACTTTATTGAAAGAAACATTATTTGTTGCTCAATAACTGTCTACATATTGCAAGCTATTATTGATAAAAGTTTAACTACTATATTTTGAAACCTTTGAACAGATTTTGACATTGGGCATACCCGGTGAAAATCATCATTATTTTCGATAGAAAACGTCTAGGTTTTTTTTTTACTAGTTAACAAAATGAAATCAGTCTCTAATTCCCAATTAATCTTTACTTCTGGCAGCTGCCAGATGGTACCCCATGAGGAAATCCTACTTAATCTATACATACAGCGAAGGTTTCGTTGATAATGCTTCCAGGAAATAATTATCTGGAAATAACGAGAAATATGCAAAATATTGCCCCGAGGATGGTCTGATTGGGGACTTACTCGACTGGAAAACCGCAAGGTCAATTACAGAAGATCATTAAGCACAGATTGATGAGGCAAGTCGGATATAATTAGTTGATATCCAATAGAGCAAGTTGTACACACGCTTCATGTCGCCAAGTCTGACTAAGTTTCTTAATGGTCAGTCAATCATGAGGCAGGTGGGTCATGAGGCAGGCTGGTCTTGAGGCAGGCGGGTCATGGGGCAGGCGGGTCTTGAGGCAGGTGGGTCATGAGGCAGAAGGGTCATGAGGCAAAAGGGTCATGAGGCAGAAGGGTCATGAGGCAGGTGGGTCATGATGCAGGTGGGTCATGGGGCAGGCGGGTCTTGAGGCAGGTGGTGGTCATGAGGCAGGTGGGTCATGAGGCAGGTGGGTCATGAGGCAGAAGGGTCATGAGGCAGAAGGGTCATGAGGCAGAAGGGTCATGAGGCAGGTGGGTCATGATGCAGGTGGGTCATGATGCAGGCGGGTCATGAGGCAGGCGGGTCAAGAGGCAGGTGGATCATGATGCAGGTTGGTATGAGGCAGGTGGGTCATGAGGCAGATGGGTCATGAGGCAGGTGGTTCATATGTTGATATTCTATCTGAGGGTTTGATCTGTTCCAGTCGAAGCTCGGAAAATAAATTTCAATCAATAAACAAAATTATCACCTGAGAAAATAATTTACACAGACCAGAACACCTGACCCATCATTTTATATGTATATAGCTCTACCTATATCTTCTTCCCTGTCCTTGTGGAATAGTTGTAAGCTTATTCATTCAAGACAGGTGCGTTCTTGGGGAATAATTTACCTAATCAAAGCTTCGTAAGCCAAGGATCTATGGTCATCACGTTACCATGGTGAGGTAATACATCTGCAGATTCTTGTATGAACGATGAGAAAGTCGGTAAATATTCGCAGCTCAAAACAACTCCTTCAGGTCATACTGTGTGCTTTAGTCCAAATGTTGAGTGTTTAGCTTGCAAATCTTTTAACCTTTCAAGTCTAAGTTCTCTACACGCACGTTTCTTTATTCTTCCTTTGAATTTTCTTTTAAAATTCTTGTGCCAACAAAGAAAGAGGTCAGTGGGATGCTTTTATGGAGACATTATCACTGATTACCGCTTGGAGAAAATGCATAAAATGCATGAAGGCCAATACGTGGGCACCAGCCTGATTTCAAAGGGTAACAACGGCGTTGTAAAACTGATCACATCACAGAAAGAATCAAGGAACCAGACTGACAAACCCTCTGTACTTTATACCCAGTGGACGTCACTTGCTTCCGTCTTACACCTATCAACAAGTTTGGGCTTTTAAGAATCTTTTTCAGGGTGCTTGAAGTTATACGTGCATGGGAGCACGGTATCAGGACATCCTAAGAAATGAAACAACGATTCCAATCATGAAGTCATGCCTAGTCTCGTTTCCAGACCTCGGGGGTTTGGTTCTGTTAGACCCCAAGAGATACGTTTCACTTGTCCAAGCTGCAGAATCGTGCATGACAAACAATCTACTGCACATCCCGAAAAAAATATATATAAGATAAACCTGATTAGCGGGTCATGGGGCACGCGGGTCTTGAGGCAGGTGGTGGTCATGAGGCAGGTGGGTCATGAGGCAGGTGGGTCATGAGGCAGAAGGGTCAAGAGGCAGAAGGGTCATGAGGCAGAAGGGTCATGAGGCAGGTGGGTCATGATGCAGGTGGGTCATGGGGCAGGCGGGTCTTGAGGCAGGTGGTGGTCATGAGGCAGTGGGTCATGAGGCAGGTGGGTCATGAGGCAGAAGGGTCATGAGGCAGAAGGGTCATGAGGCAGAAGGGTCATGAGGCAGGTGGGTCATGATGCAGGTGGGTCATGTTGCAGGCGGGTCATGAGGCAGGCGGGTCAAGAGGCAGGTGGATCATGATGCAGGTTGGTATGAGGCAGGTGGGTCATGAGGCAGGTGGGTCATGGGGCAGGCGGGTCTTGAGGCAGGTGGTGGTCATGAGGCAGGTGGGTCATGAGGCAGGTGGGTCATGAGGCAGAAGGGTCATGAGGCAGAAGGGTCATGAGGCAGAAGGGTCATGAGGCAGGTGGGTCATGATGCAGGTGGGTCATGATGCAGGCGGGTCATGAGGCAGGCGGGTCAAGAGGCAGGTGGATCATGATGCAGGTTGGTATGAGGCAGGTGGGTCATGAGGCAGATGGGTCATGAGGCAGGTGGTTCATATGTTGATATTCTATCTGAGGGTTTGATCTGTTCCAGTCGAAGCTCGGAAAATAAATTTCAATCAATAAACAAAATTATCACCTGAGAAAATAATTTACACAGACCAGAACACCTGACCCATCATTTTATATGTATATAGCTCTACCTATATCTTCTTCCCTGTCCTTGTGGAATAGTTGTAAGCTTATTCATTCAAGACAGGTGCGTTCTTGGGGAATAATTTACCTAATCAAAGCTTCGTAAGCCAAGGATCTATGGTCATCACGTTACCATGGTGAGGTAATACATCTGCAGATTCTTGTATGAAAGATGAGAAAGTCGGTAAATATTCGCAGCTCAAAACAACTCCTTCAGGTCATACTGTGTGCTTTAGTCCAAATGTTGAGTGTTTAGCTTGCAAATCTTTTAACCTTTCAAGTCTAAGTTCTCTACACGCACGTTTCTTTATTCTTCCTTTGAATTTTCTTTTAAAATTCTTGTGCCAACAAAGAAAGAGGTCAGTGGGATGCTTTTTTGGAGACATTATCACTGATTACCGCTTGGAGAAAATGCATAAAATGCATGAAGGCCAATACGTGGGCACCAGCCTGATTTCAAAGGGTAACAACGGCGTTGTAAAACTGATCACATCACAGAAAGAATCAAGGAACCAGACTGACAAACCCTCTGTACTTTATACCCAGTGGACGTCACTTGCTTCCGTCTTACACCTATCAACAAGTTTGGGCTTTTAAGAATCTTTTTCAGGGTGCTTGAAGTTATACGTGCATGGGAGCACGGTATCAGGACATCCTAAGAAATGAAACAACGATTCCAATCATGAAGTCATGCCTAGTCTCGTTTCCAGACCTCGGGGGTTTGGTTCTGTTAGACCCCAAGAGATACGTTTCACTTGTCCAAGCTGCAGAATCGTGCATGACAAACAATCTACTGCAAATCCCGAAAAAAATATATATAAGATAAACCTGATTAGCGGGTCATGGGGCAGGCGGGTCTTGAGGCAGGTGGGTCATGAGGCAGAAGGGTCATGAGGCAGAAGGGTCATGAGGCAGAAGGGTCATGAGGCAGGTGGGTCATGATGCAGGTGGGTCATGGGGCAGGCGGGTCTTGAGGCAGGTGGTGGTCATGAGGCAGGTGGGTCATGAGGCAGAAGGGTCATGAGGCAGAAGGGTCATGAGGCAGAAGGGTCATGAGGCAGGTGGGTCATGATGCAGGTGGGTCATGGGGCAGGCAGGTCTTGAGGCAGGTGGTGGTCATGAGGCAGGTGGGTCATGAGGCAGGTGGGTCATGAGGCAGAAGGGTCATGAGGCAGAAGGGTCATGAGGCAGAAGGGTCATGAGGCAGGTGGGTCATGATGCAGGTGGGTCATGATGCAGGCGGGTCATGAGGCAGGCGGGTCAAGAGGCAGGTGGATCATGATGCAGGTTGGTATGAGACAGGTGGGTCATGAGGCAGGTGGGTCATGGGGCAGGCGGGTCTTGAGGCAGGTGGTGGTCATGAGGCAGGTGGGTCATGAGGCAGGTGGGTCATGAGGCAGAAGGGTCATGAGGCAGAAGGGTCATGAGGCAGAAGGGTCATGAGGCAGGTGGGTCATGATGCAGGTGGGTCATGATGCAGGCGGGTCATGAGGCAGGCGGGTCAAGAGGCAGGTGGATCATGATGCAGGTTGGTATGAGGCAGGTGGGTCATGAGGCAGATGGGTCATGAGGCAGGTGGTTCATATGTTGATATTCTATCTGAGGGTTTGATCTGTTCCAGTCGAAGCTCGGAAAATAAATTTCAATCAATAAACAAAATTATCACCTGAGAAAATCATTTACACAGACCAGAACACCTGACCCATCATTTTATATGTATATAGCTCTACCTATATCTTCTTCCCTGTCCTTGTGGAATAGTTGTAAGCTTATTCATTCAAGACAGGTGCGTTCTTGGGGAATAATTTACCTAATCAAAGCTTCGTAAGCCAAGGATCTATGGTCATCACGTTACCATGGTGAGGTAATACATCTGCATATTCTTGTATGAAAGATGAGAAAGTCGGTAAATATTCGCAGCTCAAAACAACTCCTTCAGGTCATACTGTGTGCTTTAGTCCAAATGTTGAGTGTTTAGCTTGCAAATCTTTTAACCTTTCAAGTCTAAGTTCTCTAAACGCACGTTTCTTTATTCTTCCTTTGAATTTTCTTTTAAAATTCTTGTGCCAACAAAGAAAGAGGTCAGTGGGATGCTTTTTTGGAGACATTATCACTGATTACCGCTTGGAGAAAATGCATAAAATGCATGAAGGCCAATACGTGGGCACCAGCCTGATTTCAAAGGGTAACAACGGCGTTGTAAAACTGATCACATCACAGAAAGAATCAAGGAACCAGACTGACAAACCCTCTGTACTTTATACCCAGTGGACGTCACTTGCTTCCGTCTTACACCTATCAACAAGTTTGGGCTTTTAAGAATCTTTTTCAGGGTGCTTGAAGTTATACGTGCATGGGAGCACGGTATCAGGACATCCTAAGAAATGAAACAACGATTCCAATCATGAAGTCATGCCTAGTCTCGTTTCCAGACCTCGGGGGTTTGGTTCTGTTAGACCCCAAGAGATACGTTTCACTTGTCCAAGCTGCAGAATCGTGCATGACAAACAATCTACTGCACATCCCGAAAAAAATATATATAAGATAAACCTGATTAGCGGGTCATGGGGCAGGCGGGTCTTGAGGCAGGTGGGTCATGAGGCAGAAGGGTCATGAGGCAGAAGGGTCATGAGGCAGAAGGGTCATGAGGCAGGTGGGTCATGATGCAGGTGGGTCATGGGGCAGGCGGGTCTTGAGGCAGGTGGGTCATGAGGCAGAAGGGTCATGAGGCAGAAGGGTCATGAGGCAGAAGGGTCATGAGGCAGAAGGGTCATGAGGCAGAAGGGTCATGAGGCAGAAGGGTCATGAGGCAGGTGGGTCATGATGCAGGTGGGTCATGGGGCAGGCGGGTCTTGAGGCAGGTGGTGGTCATGAGGCAGGTGGGTCATGAGGCAGGTGGGTCATGAGGCAGAAGGGTCATGAGGCAGAAGGGTCATGAGGCAGAAGGGTCATGAGGCAGGTGGGTCATGATGCAGGTGGGTCATGATGCAGGCGGGTCATGAGGCAGAAGGGTCAAGAGGCAGGTGGATCATGATGCAGGTTGGTATGAGGCAGGTGGGTCATGAGGCAGGTGGGTCATGGGGCAGGCGGGTCTTGAGGCAGGTGGTGGTCATGAGGCAGGTGGGTCATGAGGCAGGTGGGTCATGAGGCAGAAGGGTCATGAGGCAGAAGGGTCATGAGGCAGAAGGGTCATGAGGCAGAAGGGTCATGAGGCAGGTGGGTCATGATGCAGGTGGGTCATGATGCAGGCGGGTCATGAGGCAGGCGGGTCAAGAGGCAGGTGGATCATGATGCAGGTTGGTATGAGGCAGGTGGGTCATGAGGCAGATGGGTCATGAGGCAGGTAGTTCATATGTTGATATTCTATCTGAGGGTTTGAAACAACGATTCCAATCATGACGTCATGCCTAGTCTCGTTTCCAGACCTCGGGGGTTTGGTTCTGTTAGACCCCAAGAGATACGTTTCACTTGTCCAAGCTGCAGAATCGTGCATGACAAACAATCTACTGCACATCCCGAAAAAAAATATATATAAGATAAACCTGATTAGCCCGTCCCGTGCCTGAAGAATCCGAAGACGGAGGGAATATAGGGCACTCCTGGGTGTCCTAATTCTGGAGTATATATTCTAGTCACGTGTCCGTAGCGGTCATACATGATGTACCGGCTTCTTGCCTTTGGCGTCAAAGGTAATAATGTGCGTATATTACCGGCATGCTACCAATGGATCTAGACTAAGCAACAACTTAATTTACCAATTGACTTAAGTAATTAACCTATTTCTTTATAGGTCACTTCCGATAATGCTTCATTGAATTGGGGACGTTGAGTTGTTGTTATAGCTTAATATCATGCACGGTTGCTTGAATTTGAGAAAAAACGTTTCTGACATTGTGTTTCTGTTTGATAGGGTGTAGGTGTATTGGAATTGTTATTGAAAATCAATTGATTGACGAATAAGGTGTGTTAATACCTGTGACATTCTTTATCAGTTACTATAGAACTAACATATCAATAACAATCAAAGGTTTTATTTGTTGTCATATTGGGTAAATGGATGTGAGGAACCAGGTTTTTCGATGTCGTTCAACTAAGAGTTTCTTGTATAAAAATAGAAGGTATTTCTCCATTCCACGTGTAGATTTATAGGCCCTATCTTTTAGACCTTAAGACGTAAATTCACATTCGAAGAAAGTGAATTATGAGGGTGTACTATACTGTAGAGCTGGTGTGTTTGAGAGGCCCTCGCCAAAGCAGTTCAACCATGTATGCTATTTGTCCACGCCTTCAAATGCTACTTCATCAGAATGGGCCAGTTTCTCCCCATCGTAGATCGCTTTGCTCTGTCCCCCTACTTTGCTCGGAGAAGAAGCCGTATTTTCACCGAGTTTTACCCATGACATATCGACGATACGACGGTTCGTATTTCGGAAGCGGCACGTCAACCTCGTATAAGACAATGCTTGTTCTTTCTAACAGCACGTACCTACTCTATTGAAAGTGGCAGGAATACAAATGGTGATGTACTGTAGGCGTGGACGATGTGTCTGAAACAGCAGTACATCAGCTTGACGGAAATTATGTAGGTCACGAATACCTACTGGCACTCGACTTGGTCCATAAAAACATTCAACTCACCCGGCACTTTTTATTTGGCTGAATAAAGATGGCATCAGAATTCCCCCAATGTAAAAGATGGAGACAATCAGATCGCTGCGTTAAGTGACATGGAAGTGGGTTGTATTTTTGTCATCAGAGCTTCTGTATTGAAATTTATAGTCGCTGGCCTATTAACAACAAAATTGAAAACGTCAGGTTGCGTTAATCGCGCTTGTTTTTCACAGCATTATTTCCATGGAAACTTGATTAGATTTTCCCCAGGAATAGTGGGTTATTTACTTCGTACTTTTCAGTTATCAGGATGGATTTGCAGACTTTGTCAGTGGTCAGTGAACAGATTTATACATGACCGCTGATTGGTCAGTTATCAAATTTATACGTGACCGCTGATTGGTCAGTGACTCAGTGATCAAATGTATACATGGCCGCTGATTTGATAGTGATCAAATTTATACGTGACCGCTGATTGGTCAGTCATGATCAAATTTAAATGGCCGCTGATTGGTTAGTGATCAAATTCATACGTGACCGCTGATTGGTCAGTGACTCAGTGATCAAATGTATACATGGCCGCTGATTGGTTAATGATCAAATTTTATACGTGACCGCAGATTGGTCAGTGATCAAATTTATATGGCCGCTGATTGGTTAGTGATCAAATTCATACGTGACCGCTGATTGGTTAGTGATCAAATTCATACTTGACCACTGATTGGTTTATAGTGATCAAATGTATACATGACCACTTATTGGTCAGTGATCAAATGCATAAGTGAACGCTGATTGGTAAGTGATCAAATTCATACGCGACCGCTGATTGGTCAGTAATCAAATTGTCTACATGGCCGCTGATTGGTTAGAATGTCCTGCGTCATGACAGACGCAGGAAGCACAAGCTTCCTTTTTCATCTTGTTGACTGAACATAAAAACGCAGAATGTTGGCGTTGGTTGTATATCCTGTGCCATATAACTATAATATATAAAGGTTATATTCATCAAAAGACAGGACATTAGTGTTAGGGGAAGGGAGTAGTAGAGAGAAACATATTTATCGATCATATGCCAAGTTTAATATGTCAGGTTAATTCCAACCCATTCACCGTCACTACTTAATTAAACAGTAACATACAACATCTGCACAGAACGTAGATTTCAATAGCCGAGTGCTGATATCGGGCTGTTTTCATTCTGTTTATGGGAAATTTGATCTTTTACATTGATTGAGTAAATAGAAGGTTGGTGTAAACAACAGTATAACCCAGCTTTTGCAACCCTGTGCAGACGAATTCCATAGAGTATTGACGTGGCTATAGCTTTGCAGACGTTTTTTTTTTGTTCTGTATGTTTGCGACAGAACACCTGTTCATTTGCAACCAGAAAAATATCACAATGTACATATATTGGACTAAAAGTAAAACGCACTTTAAATTTCTAAAATTAAAACTCAAACAAGCATATCAAGCAGATGTGCTGGCCAAAAACAAACCCAACAAAAAACCAATCAGATCAGAGAATGTCAGTAAAGCTGCAGCAACTAGGTCTATATTGCAACGAATTACTCAGAGACATCAGTATATATCTTAATCAAGGGAGGTTGGTAGTCAGGATACATCAATCAATGTACAACATGTATATTACTTCTATCTGTTAGAATAATTTCACTATGGGGTGACTCTTAATGGCGAAGGCACCACAGCTTATAAACGCATGCGAGTCTTTGGAATTAATGCAGATAATTACAATCGCACAATCCATAGACCTAATGAAAGAAAAAAAGTCCTGCATTTACATTGAAATGAGCAATGAGCAGATTATAATAAGGCAGAGCAGGTTGGGACATGGTAGGACAAACAAACAAAGATGATGAATGTACATTAAGACAATTAAGAAGCTGAAGCAAAGGCACTATAGGCCCTAGACCTTATTCACGGTGCATCCATCCTACATTCAAATTAGTGTAATCAAACCGAGACTTGGATTCAAAGTATAGTCTGGTATCCATTTACTTTTTAGAATTGGTATTATCTTTTCCGAAGGGTATACAAGGAATGTGACAAGATGGATGCACCATGAATAAGGCGTATTATAAGATGGCTAGCACGAAACTGTAACATATTGCCAGTGCTCTGCGATGGCTACTTGACACATTTAGGCATGATGCAAATTGGAACAGTAGCATGTTAAATATACTGAGTGAACTATTTGCTATTTACCTCAGACTCGGAGAGAATCTTGATTTTCATATTAATATTAATAATATTCTTCATGATAGTTCAAAGATTGGTACAAAAAATGGCAATAGGTTCCCGACCTGTAGACAGTAAATTACTCGTAATGACCTTTGTTATTCTGCTGATGATAAATACCCAAATGTAAAGCGTATAAGAGAAGCGACCTTTACCTTGAAATAGGTTACGTTTCAATCGATTGGGTAAATATCTGCCAAGGTATTGTAATATTCGTCTGGTAAATTGCATGCAATGGAGCAGGAAGTGGACGGTATTAAAACGGTTTATATAGGACAGCGGGCTTCTAGTCTCAGTTCGTGGAATTCGCTCGACGAAATGGAGGAATAAATTGAATCTCTAAATGTAAAAAACCCAAAAACATAACCAAACATAAAACAAGGAATAATATGACAAAATATAATAACTGTGCTTGTCAATAATTCCTGGCCTGGCCGAAAGAATTGAATGATTCATATTTATAATGAAATTTGTTAGAATGTAACATCGCCAGGTTCCATGAGGTGTAGCCTTAAACAATAGCCATTAAGGTGTAATGATAATAAGACAATACTAGACTTTGTGGTTGTGCGAACAACCACTAGGTGTTCGGGGTCTCATTTCGTACTGGAACTGTTATGAGAATGTTTGATGGAACGCGTGTATGGCATAATTATTTAAATACACTTAAACTGTGTGACTGAGCAAGTACTGATAATGCTGATTGCACAGTGTATTCGTACATGTACACTGACTGATAGCGTATAGAAAATGGTGTCACCTTTAAATAATGTTAAATTGCCCGGACGATAACTTCCGTTTAGTTAATCACAAACAACTGAAAATTTGCAGAAATCATCGCATGCGTACAATGTAAACAATTTGCAATTTGCACTGATGTACGTCATGTAATTACTGAATAAACAGTATTTGAATAATAACATCATGTTTCCTTTAAAAACGCATAACTTCCGGTTGAATGACGTCACAGATTTTAAACTTCACACATATGTCAAGGTGCATTAGTGCTTCAAACTCACCAAATTTGGCGGAAATCCGTTGTTTACTTTTGGATTACGTAATCACTGTATATCTTTAATCCACCGTAGGGGGCGCTATACAGCCCGTATGACGTCATCGTTTATATTTTCTGAAAGCCTAAGACCCAGGGCCTTTTCCAAACCTCGGCTCCGGCTCAGGCTCCGGCTTCAGCTCCATTTCATGACTCCATTTTTGAACAACAGGTATCAAAATAGAGGCTTTTGGTTACGGATTGGAAGTAGATACTCTATAATTTGAAAAAAAAAGTTTCATCAATGGCGTACATCACCTTTAAAATATGCAATATTGTCATGACGATTACTTCCGGTTAGTTCATCACAGACAACTCAAAGTTTGCAGACGTCATTCTATGCGTACAATGTAAACAGTTTGCAATTTTCATCGATGCACGTCACGTGATTACTGAGTAAACAGTATTTGAATAATGACGTAAGTTTTCCTTTAAAAAAGCATAACTTCCGGTTAAATGACGTCACCACTTTCAAATTTCACAAACATGTCAAGGTGCATAAGAGCTTTACACCTACCAAATTTAGCAGAAATTCATTGTTTACTTTCGGATTACGTAATCACTGTATGTCTTTAATCAACCGTAGAGGGCACTATATAGCCCGCATGACGTCATTGTTTATATTTTCTGAGAGCCCAAGACTTTCTCTAAGTTTTACCCATGGAGGTTTTTTGTGCCCAAATCCTTCCGTTTTCGAGTTATTTTGAGTCAAACTTCAACTTCCGGTAACACCGGAAGTGGAGGTCATTTGTACACAACATTGAATATATTTATTGTTGACATTTATGTGATAAGTAACATATGTGAATATCAAAATCGTAGGTCAGGTGGTTCTCAAGTTATAGAGCACAACCTACATTTTCAGCATATGGATGACAGCGCCAGAGCCTTAGCCGGAGCCGGAGCCGGAGCCGGAGCCGGAGCCGAGGTTTGGAAAAGGGCCCTACTCTATCTTTTTGCCAAGCAATTGTATGTGCCCAAAACCTTTCCGATTTTGAGTTATTTTGAGTCAAACTTCAACTTCCGGTAACACCGGAAGTGAAGGTCATTTGTACACAATATGGAATATATTAATTGTTCAGATTCATGTGGTGAGTAACATATGTCAATATCAAAATCGTAGGTCATGTGGTTCTCAAGTTATAGAGCACCAAATATTTTCCTAAAAACGCGTGTAATTTGATACCCGATGACGTCATCATGACGTCAATCTTCTAAATACAACTTGGCATCATGACCGAAGTTCCCACCAAGTTTCAAGTCGATATCTTGTTACCGTCATATAGAAGTCCTGCGGACAAGTTTGGGAAGAAAAAAACAAAAAAACTAGAGTTTATGGCTGTTGAAAACGGCACATAAGGCTTTTCCGCATATGATATAAATTCCTTTTCATTAAGAATGTTGCTACTTAGAACGACCTTCCCTAACATTGCCTTTTGGTAAAAGAATTATGATCCTAGCTCTTACCCCTTTTAAACAAGGAGCTACTTCCTGTTTGACCGGAAGTAGAGGTCACAGGGATCAACCAATATGTCACAAAGAAAGACCTTGCATAACATTGACTTTTGGTGAAAGAACCATGATCCTAGCTCTTAACACTTTTAAATGAGGAGCTACTTCCGGTTTGAACGGAAGTAGAGGTCACAGAGGTCAATCAATGTGTCAAAAAGAAAGACCTTGCCTAACATTGATATTTGGTGAAAGAATCATGATCCTAGCTCTTACCACTTTGAAATGAGGCGCTACTTCCGGTTTGACCGGAAGCAGAGGTCAGAGAGGTCAAGCAATGTATCACAAAGAAGGACCTTGCCTAACATTCACTTTTGGTGAAAGAATCATGATCCTAGCTCTTACCACTTTTAAATGAGGAGCTACATCCTGTTTGACCGGAAGAAGAGGTCACAGAGGTCAAGCAATGTGTCACAAAGAAAGACCCTGCTTAACAATCACTTTTGGTGAAAGAATCAACTTCATATCTCAAACCGTTGATTTTTTGTTGATTTTTAAAGATTTTGATTATTAAATTCAAATCGGTGGTCACATGACACCTGATGACGTCATGATGACGAAAAGTTTCGGCATACATCTACACTATAGGGACTTTATTAGCACCAACTTTGGTTAAGATCGAATGTTTTTAAGTGACCAAAGTGGCGTGTACTATGCCCCTGTACAAAGTCTATGGGAAATCAAAATGGAAGAAGAAGAAAAGAAAAAAAAAAAACAGAACAAAAATAAAGGGTTTTCGCTGACGCGGAAAACCCCCAAAAAAAAGAACAAAAACAATACCTTTTCCGATTGAAATCGGAAAGCCAACAAATTTCCGAACAAAAACAATACCTTTTCCGTTGAACACGGAAAAGCCAAAAAAAAAAAAACAGAACAAAAACAATGCCTTTTCCGATCACAATCGGAAAAGCCAAAAAAAAACCAAAATTCACAGAATTTCTGGAGACAAAAGTTGTCTCCAAACATTCTGGGAACTCTTCTTCTTTTTTTTTTGCCCATAGGCCTACCATTTTTATACTTTGTATCACTGAAACAATACAAAAATATTCAAACGCGATTACCATGAATACAATGAACATCATTTTCTTTAGGTTTTTGTGTATTCAGCCAGTTTTATTTTTCCACCAAACGTTTTTTTTTTTTTTTTTCCGACCGACCGACCCTCCCTCGAGGTGAACAAGAAATGAGAACCAAAGTTATAAAAAGGGGCGCCCTAAGGTGAATTGCAATCATGTCTTTGATACTGAGCTCTTAATGTAAGATCCAACTAGATCTGGACAGGATTGCGACATATTTACAGGCAAGATGTCAACATTCAAATTAAAATAACATAGAAGACAGCTGCGGGAGCGCTGAAAGCATCTGACAAAAGGGGTCAAAGTGACCAACGACATGTATGCACATCCGTTTATCATCTCTGCATCAAATACGAATATAAGCGACGACGATCATTATGTTACCGTAATGGAAGACGAAAAAACAAAACGCACGGGTAATAATAATAATACTACGCCTGGCTGTAAACGAAAGTTCGTTTATGGCGCCCTCTGCATGCTTACAATCCAGAATTTGTCGAAATGAATTTTGTTTGGGATCGGAATATCATCTTTAGCAGGTAATCCCTGACGTCACTGAGACTCACATATGCCACCGTCATCACAATCACTGGACCAGTCAGACATCGCAGTCCAGACTTTGGGTCTTTACGAAACCAGGCTTGAGGCTACGTTTGGGATTTCATTCCAATTTTCAATTTTCCGAGACCCACAATTGAAAATAAGCTTTTAATCGGCGGCCTAACTTGTTTCAAACGTGTTGGAGATTTAACAAAAACAACAGCAAACACGCGTGGCAGTTTGCTGGTAAATAGCCCTCCGCACTAATGACGTCACATGAGTGTACAAAATCCCCGGATGTCAGACAAACATTGACTCACACACGCAGTGTATGCCAATCATGCACGCGCGCACACACCACACGTTTGCATGGTTGCAATGTTTGTCTGAGCTAGTGTGCCATTTTTAACGCAATTGCGAAGTTCTATTGTATTATGCATATTATATGTCAAATGAATTGTGTTGAACTTACATGTAAACTATTCTCTTCTGCATGACACATTGGTTAATAGGATCATTTCTTGGTTTGCCATCCATTGTGTACCATGGGTTAATGACAAATTGTGACGGCGTATAATTGTTTTTAAACGCCGCGGCGCAAATAAGTCGAAATCAATGCGCAAGGCCCGTATTTGCAAGCTAAACAAATGCTGCAGCTATTGGCAACAAACAATCCACTGTGAAGCTTATGACTCTAAAGCAAAAGCTTCACAGTGGAACGGTGATTTCAATACAGACAAATAACATCAATGAAAATGCTTGATACATGTAAATTAATTTCTTTGAACTAATGCACTTTCACTTTTATTAATGATTGTATTTATCACGTACAGGAAAATCGGATATGTTTTTTCAGTGTTAGATAAATCTCTTTGGTTTTACTCGAATATTTTAAGACAAAGGTTGACATAATGGACAATTCGTCAAACAAATTCAAGACTGAAATAATAGAGATCGTTATAATTTTCTATAAGTTCCTTACTAAATCGATCGTTCCAGAAAAATGTTTTGATATAGGTGTTTTCTATTGCATATTTATGGGGGACGAATTGCATAGAGCTGCTTATGCAGAAATGATTGTGCGCTTATCGATTTTCAAATAAATGCTAAATACATTCCTAATCCTTCTACACTGAATGTTTACAAGCATCTATGTTAGAACAATGCGAATCACCAGGCGGGTGTAAGCAAACCTTTCTAAAAAGTGTCCCAGTTTGAGTAAATGTTTCTGCTGCAGTAAACGGAGAAGTGTCGCTTTACAGTTAAGCAGCTTTGTGAAATTGGCCCGAGTTGTAGATTATAATTATACGCCTCATGCAAAACAGCCTATATATCTACAGATAAAATGTCATGTACAGTGAAATGTCATTCACAGTGAAATGTCATTTACAACGAAATGTCATTTACAATGAATAAAGGTTGAAATTCACACTGAAACTCGAATACAATTGATCCCACGAATACAGTTTAACCTTACAACATATTACTTTTACGCTATACTGATGATTATTGATATTGAAATGGTGTTTGAGTGAACACGATTTGTGCTCTGTTTAAATTTGAGTTGGATCTAATTTAATTTTGTTGCACCCGGTTTGGTTTGTTGGTTTGGGTTTTCTACATTCAGCCAGAGCACGTATAGTATGGTTCAAGATTTGGTTGATCTACGCACAATTAACAAATTTGGCACAACAAACAGCTCTTTTGGCATCGGTTGTTAAAGGTAGTATCATACTTTGGTAAGAGACCAAATCATAAATGTTCACCAATTTACCTATAACTTACAGGGTATGAAGATGGTGGTGGTAAAAAACCTACTGTTAAAAGAGGTGCATTTATCCAGAAATTAGTAAAACAATTACTTAAAATCATTTTGATCTTTGAAATGATAAAAAATAAAAGATAAAAGACTTAATAAATACTTTGGCTGTTTTTCACTGTTTTCTCAAAAAGTGGGCACTGTATGGGACTGAAATTTTCACATATGACTATTACTGTATCTTCCTTGATATTTTTGCCCATGAATCCGTATATCTTTGAACAAAATTTAAGTATGATACTACCTTTAATTATAAACGTCTGATTCAAACCAGGCTATCTATCAATGTCATTTACAAGGACATTGGTTTGAAATACACATTTAGATCGAAATTTAATAAAACAATAACACACACAAAATTTACTTTTCTGTCTACTCATGCTTATAGGTATTGAACATGGTGCCAAAGTGTAACATATTTGTGCTCTTTAAAAATATACATTTATTATAATTGTTATTTTTTCGGATTTTTCCCTTCACTAAGCACAATAAACAAATTTCAATTGGCCAAAAATTATAAACATCTAATGCAAAACAGGCCATCTACAGATTAAATTTAATTCACAATGAAAGTGGCTTGAAATTCACGCAAAATATAATATATAATTTGAATAAATATGATCGCACAAATAGAGGTTTACCGCACAGCATGTTACTTTTATACTCTTTTGCATGATGCTTATTAATATTCTAATTGGTGCTGAATTGTACAGAATTTGTGCTCTCTACAAATTTCATTTACAATGAAATTTGTTTGAAATTCACAATAAAATAGGAACATAATATAGGCCTATCACACACAAAAAATATCTCGTTTCTGTCTACTTATTCTTATTGATATTAAAATGGTGCCAAAGGGTAAACGATAAGTGTAATTTTTTTTTAAACGTATGAGTTGTTTTTTGCCTCTTTCTTTTCTTATTTTTGTGAAGGCAGATTTATTCAATTATTCCCACGTTCGACAATACAACAATCAAGAAATGGTCACAGTACTTCAATAAATTATTTGTTACGAGTGGTCTGAGCAGTTTATTATATCACACTCAAATCAGGGCACCATAATGTGGGCCATGTTTCCAGGACGATACGGTCTCTTGGTCCAAGAAACACAAACGCAGCAATAATGATCAACATTGTAAAACATTTATGAAACTGTAATCAATATCTCCCTATTACTTATGATAGGCCTATCCGGTTTTCGGTCGTCCGCTACCGCAAGACCAACGCAAACACAAGCTCAACGCAACAACATCTCACTGGTTTGGCCGGAGATTGAGCGTCATTGCACGTTTTTTTTTTTTGGGGGGGGGGGGGAGAACTCGGAGCATATTTCCAAGTCAGCATTGTAGATTTTAACGCTGTCGGTCTAATATCTTCGTGCTGAGAATGAAACAATACAAACCATTTTGATTGTCCCGTCATCAATTATGTTTGTAAAAATAAAACTGACAACCCGCAGGAAACATTCTCATAAATTTTTACAATTAAGCTCTTTTGCCCACATGTAAGACGAAAAATACAAATCGGTTCTATACAAAAACAAATTTTTCCACTAATTGGGTGCAATTTATTTAATTTGTTTCTTGCATTATCTAGCATTTCAGACATTCTGATGTTTAAAAAAATGATTTACATAAATGCAAGGGGTATAGTGCTCGCAATTTTGGGCAGAGATGTACCTTATCAATGTTATTATTATTAATGTGTATTACATTTTTATAATTAAAGAAGCCTTATGTCCGTTGAAAATTAAGGATTTTTTTTAATCAAAAAGCAGTCTGCTGTCCTTGGTTGTAGTTATAGGCAGACATGTTGGTGTTTTGATTGGATGGTTTTTATTTCTTCGACCGAACAGAGCAGCTAAAGTCAGTCTCTTTGGTATTGACTTAGTACGCTCCACAATCTCCAGTCTCTCTCATTGTTTTCTTGTTTTAATTTTTTAATATTTTAATTTCAGTTTTCAACTGAAGAGTCGCCAGCCTGTTGCAAAGAGCTTAACTCAAACGGCAGTGGGCAGTCCTTGGTTGAAAATATGGGCAGACATGATTGCAAGGTTCCTATTTCGTCAACCTGGCAGAGCATCTCGACGCAGTCTCTTTGTCATTGACTTAGTACGCTCCCTTATTCTCCGTCTCACTCCTATCGTCTTGATTAATTAATTAATTAATTTTACAAAACACTCCCGCGATCCATCGCACCATACAGTCAAGGATCGTATAAAATTTAATATCCTCCTAGCGGGAAGTTGACGTGGTTTGTGTGTAATACACTGTCAAGGTGAGGCCTTTGTTGGGAGATTTAATGGAAACCGTGCAATTGTTTTCTGATGAAAATTTGGCTGATGCAGTTTCCATATCACGTCACTCTCTCCCTCTGTCTCGGCTGATCATTTCAGTGCCTGAACTTGAAAGCGTGCATCTGTAGTGGTTTGATGTCTGCTCCGTGATTGTAAGAATCTAGCCAGTATACATGTTTACCAACCTATTCTGGGCAGGATTTGTTTTATATCAACATTACCGTTTACTTCAGACTTCAGATAGAAAACAGAAATAGAACACTGACTGATTTCGCTTGGTCATTGCAGAGGAGTAATTGTGAAATTATTCTTTCTCGACGTTTGGACAATAACGTGTAGTTGCTGTCATCATGTTTGCTGCGATTGTTGTCGTATTTGCTGTTGTATCAAATGCTCCTCTAGTTTCTGGTACGTGTAGAAGTCTGCTCCGTGGGCCACGCTGCCCTCCGGAGTGGCATCACTGGGGAATTTTTTGTTATTTGCTCACTCAATCCAGAGTTATCTGGAATAATGCTAGATCAGAGTGCGCCAAGTTGGGTGGCATTCTGGCCGTGCCAAGCTCCCTATAAGAGAATGATTTCATCGTAGATAACGTGATTCCTGACGGGGTGGATGCATGGATCGACTGCAATGATCAGGTGACCGAGGGAATCTGGGTGTGCGAGGAAGGAGGAATGGAGGTCAGCTTCAGAAATTGGGATGATAATCAACCAAACAACAACGGCGGACAAGATTGTGGCTTTATTTCTCGATCATGGGGGACTCGTCGGAAGTGGCATGACTACGATTGCCTGAGTACCTATGGCGCAGTTTGCAAACAGCCTATTTATTCTCATGGAGACTAATAGCATTTCAAACAACTTGAACCATTATCTTTGGCGCAAGGCTCCAAACCATCACCCATTCCTACTCACGAGAAACATTCAGTCGGGCAAGTCTACATGTCTCAATAATATATCATCGACTATTAATACCTCCGCAGAAAATCTGCGGCGGCCTCAGGGTTGCCTTTTTTACAGACGGTAGGGTTGGCCGTAGAGTTATAGCGCGGAGTTATAACTCTTTTCATTTATACGTTCGACGTGGCACTTCGACCCGCCGTGGCCATCCCGTAAAACGGTTTTTCGGTTCCCGTACGCTCGACGCACACTATCCGTAGCACTTTGGAAACTTTGCAATGAAATTACCATCGTGAAAAATCTTGATGTGTATGGCAAACCCCTCAATACCATACTCATTGTATGCTGCGGGCGCTTTGCAGCAAGCTTGCATCTTCCATTTTGACAACGGCCGCCGCAGGGTCACCCTAAGGCTTTTTTCTCCCAATAAATTAAAAATACGCCGTGCGGCAACCCTAACAATGTGACTGCTACAGTGTGTTACCGTGGAATTACTGCGGCGACCCTATAATTGTTACTGGCCGTAGATATTTTAGAATCCATGCCGGCCGCGGCAAATGTGAGCAAATGTGACCTAGGCTTTAACTTTATCCATTCCGTTAAACAGTCTAATTGTTATATTTGTTTCGAAAATTAATTGGCTTAACAAGTTTTGTTTTGAACCATATTGTTTTATGACTTTGGTAGCTGAAAATCATATCTTTCTTGGTCGGTTGCAAATTATAATTTCCCAAATGACATTTAATGCAACAATTATCGCACATGCGTAGTATGATTTTCCAGTACAATGAAGGATTCAATTCAAAACTTACTTTTCTTAATAAATAAATGGCACTGATTGGTAAATCATTTGTTTGTGGGAACGAACGTTATTACGAGATCCAATGTATTCGCAAACTTTTAAGTAACACATTATTCATCGGTTTGATATTTTTTTCGTCACAAAATATTCAATTAAATGAAGCATTTGGTACCCGTTGCGATACGTTTTGAATATTCGTCACCGCATTGCATTGCTTTCATATAAGTTCAGTTATCTTAGTTGGCAAATGTCGTTAATTAGTGTTTACCTCGAAAAATCTACCGTAGCTGTGAACTTATTCGGTGATGTTTATTCGATGTTTTTGAGTTGTGAATTGGAATTATGGTAGCAATAAACAATCAACAGTCTTAAAATTGATCCCTTTACCGTACTGTAAATTCGTGCAGTAAGATAGTCAGGATCATTGCATTAATGAAATGCATCGATAAAAACCCATTGTTCGTGATAAAGGCTGACGAGGTTTCCCTAAAAAAAAATTTAATAAGTGTGTCATTAATAATATTGCATTGTTGTCGTCGTTTGTTGTAGGTTTACTATAAACAATTAAGATGGCAATAATTGACAAGTCACGGACCGTTCACATGATTCTTAACTAGATAGTAGTGCGAATGAGATAAATATTCGGTATCACTGACTTTATCAATCCGTTATACACTGATCACATCATTATTAACGATGCATTGTCCGCTATTTGGGCAAAGTGATTAATAGGAATAAATCTTAAGCGAACGATGCAGGTTTATTAGCCATCCAAATATGTGTATACGAATGCATATTGTACTTGGAAAATAATTGCTAAGACTCATAGAGCTACTGAAAGCCCGGTTCGTACTTCGTGCCAACGTGCGAAACGAAACGAATCTGTAATTATAAGAAACCGCGTTTAAATTGTAGCGTAAGTACCACTAAAGTCCGTAATTGTGTTATTAGTGATCGATGTTCACACGTTATGATGTTACTGTGCAAATTACATATTCAAACTAGTCAGCATTTATTTCTTTTAGGGGAAAAAATCCACATCTTTTGACGATAAGCAACCTGCGCTATAAATTTAGTCCAGTTATAATATACTTTGAATATAAGAACTAATGTACATTGATAAACTTTTCTCATAATTGACTTTTAAAAAGAATGGCCTATTCTCGGTCTGTTTCCCAAATTGAAGCTGACAAATTTTGTTGTGAAAAAAGCAATTAGATGTTCACATTTAAAACAAACTCGAAGAAAAAAAAAGCTGTCATAGCTATGCAAATCCACATTTTGAGTCATGGAAGAGGATTTTGCTATCAAAATGTATCGACCCGGAAGGCATACATATATCTGCGTAATACTAGAACTTAAGCAAGTCAAATATTTCATAGATGACCTTTGACATTCATGGAATGTGTTTCCCTTGTGAATGTGCTAAAATTAATTCACCTTAATAAAGCAGATTTATTGTAATACAAGTGTAAAATTGAATAATATTTTTGTAACTTAATTTCAATTAAAGGTAGCGTCATAAATTTATGATGCATCTGGAAAAAATATGTCTTTTTGATAACAGACCAGTCGTCACGCAAATGAAATGTGTTTCCGCTGATTAAAAAAGAATGAAGAATGTTCATAAGGAATCGAATTTGTAAAAGTCGCCTTCAGGCTGTAACCAATGGATTACAATGGCCAAACAGCAGTTGGTAGCCGCTGTGATAGAGGGCGCACTATTAAGATCACAATCACAGTGCTTTATCCCTTAGCTGACGGTGAAGTGATTGACAATCATAATGACAAAAAAAAATACCGTGAACGTTTTTCACTGTCTTGAATGAACATTTCACAGATGACTGAAACTGCTATGTTTGTTTGTTTTTTTTTCCCCCATATTGGCTTTTTATGACGAAAGTATAAATGTGACTGTTGAGGTTCATGCAGGTATTTATAGCAAACCATCATGTGAAATTAAACAATATAAATGTGTAGAATCAAGTAACGTTTGAAAGAACAGGTCATATGTGTAAGAATAAACCACATATAAATAACACGTGTGGTTTTGTTATTATGATTATGTGTTTGATAATCCATCTTGATATTTGAAAGCTGGTTTTCTGGATGCTTTGATTCAAAATAAAATACATGTATTAAATTCAAAGGCGATTTTGTGTTTGAAAGATTTATATAATTATCATTACAATTATCGTATCTTTTCATTGATTCATTGGAAATAAAAATTATTGTGAATGTTTATGGAAAAATGTTCCTTTATAGAAAGTTACATTCAAGTATGTGCTCAATTAATTCAAATGCAGACGATCTATTAGGAATATTTCTGGCAAATATTCTCTTCCACCAACAAACCGAACATTTAAACCGATGAAACCGACTTTGCCCGACACCCTTGATCTTGCCAATGCAACACCACCTTTTCCCTTACCCCTGACCATACTCGGGTCTACTTTCATGTTCTTGGGCTCGTGCCAGTTAGCCTTGGAGAAAGATCCTGCTAGTATTGAAACATCAAGATTAGTATTGAACTCCAAGAATGTTTCTTAACATTTTAAGGTCATTATTTAGAATGATAAGCAGTTTGTTAGCAGCAATTCATTACTTGCATTTAAAGGTAATATCATACTTTGGTTTTTGTCATAGAAAAACAGATTCTTGGACAAAAATAACAAGGACGGTACAGTAACAGTAATCTGTGAACATTTCAGTCCCATACGGTGCCCACTTTTTGAGAAAACAGTGAAAAACGGCCACAGTATTTCTTAAGTCTTTTCTCTTTTATTTTTGATCTTTTAAAAGATCAAAAAGATTTCGGGTCGTTGTTTTACTAATTTCTGGATAAATACACCATTTCAATCGGAAAATATTTAACGGTATGTTTCTACCACCACCATCTTCATACCCTGTAAGTTATACGTAAATCTGTGAACATTTCTGTTTTGGTTTCTTACCAAAGTATGATACTACCTTTAAAATACCTTAAAAGGTACGGGCGCAATTATAAGCCATTATACTCCACTATAAAGTAAAAGTAAAATGTAGGGCTTGGCCTATTTCTAGATTTAGAATGCAACTTCATGAACTCATATTTTGGCACATTTTTTTAAGATTTTAAAACCATCACAGGGGCGGATCCAGGATTGTTTTGTGAAATTGAGGATGCTGGAGACAGGATTTCCCGCCATTTTATTTGTTTTTGTCTTCTGTTTGATTTTGTTTTTGTTTCGTTTTGTTTTAGTGTTTTACTTTGTTCTTTTCGTTGTATTTTATTGTGTAACTCGGAATAGATATGTTGAAATGTTCACAGGTTAATTCTATGGCATGCAATTCCATAAAATCATGATCTTAATGGCAGCTCTCTATGCACGGTGTTGCGCGCAATAACGTTCAATCTCACAGGTGACCTGATATTGCTTCGGTATATGGACAGCTATTAGAACTGCCACGGTGTGCTGAGAGAGCCTTCATATCATGTCGCCATTAATAGATGCATCCAACACACACATCCACTGCATACAGTGTAGAATTGAGAATACATCGAGGCATTGAGGAAAACCTGGAGCTACATGCGCGTCTCTGGTAACCATGGCAACCGGTTGAGCATGAATGCGATGCAATCCATGGGTTGTTTTCCGAGGGCAAAATCTTTTTACATATTATTTTATGGCGCAGCTTATAACCACAATGTCACCACCATATCACCACCATATCACCATCATATCACCACCATACACTTCTACATTGCATTTATATAAGCATCGTATCCCTGCCACTACACCTTCAACGTTATTGTCATGACCATTTCAGCCATACACCGCCATTTATATATATTTACCTTCCAGACAATATACTGTATAACGTAATTGTCGCCCAGTTTGTATCATTCTGAATATCCACTGAGTACATGTACTATGTTATCACTGTATACACAGTGCATTTCAGTTCATATGGAAATAAAATTCAAAGGTTCAGGTGGGCAAACCATTACTATGCATTAGTACTGATTTATGTGGTTCCCGCATTGATATTGGATTCGATGTCCAATGCTGAACCCTTCTAGATCGGTGTTCTAGTGGTGTGACATTATGCACAACAAGCAGGAGCTGTTGCATAGAGAACCTTTATATCATATCGCCATAAATGGATGCATTGAACACACACATCCGCTGCACACAGTGTAGAATTGGGAATACAGCATAGAGAGAACCGCATAGGGAGAGATAAAGAATGCTAGATGCGCGTCTCTAGTAACCATAGCAACTGATGGAGCATAGACGCGATACAAGCCACGGGTTGTATTCTAAGGTGAAATCGATGCACACGTAAAGGCGTCGCTTTGTATAATGCAATGCTCAAGATAACAGCCAAAATCAAAACACCACTATATCGCCACTATATTGTCACCACCATATCACCACTATTATCACAACCATATCAGCACCATATCATCATCATATCACCACAATCTCACATCCATATCGCCACCATATCACCATCATAATCATCACCATATTACCACAATATCACCTCTCATCACCACATAGTCACAAATATCAGAAAGATCATACCTATTCCTAGCCAACCCCAATTACTACTCGATGTATTGATTATATCCACCGTCGTTAGATCACAAGAGCGAAACCAGCAAACACCCATAACATTGAGAGACAAAGCTAATCTCAAATAACATGAAGCAATTCAGGGAGTTTGCGTCGCTGCTCTAGATGCATGATAATGCTTAATCGTATATTAATTTATTCTTCATTTTCAGTGTTAATCCTCTGTGCATATAGAGGGGTGTTTGTGTAGATAAAATCGCTTCGTCTTCCATTAACCGTGGGCTTCATAGCCCAGTTATCTTGGGATTTAATTTTGTTCTTTATTTCAAATGGTTTATCGCTATGTTTTACTAATAATCGTCTGAGGTAGTTATATGCATCATTTATAAAAAAAATATCGGGGTGTGTTTGAAAATGCAAGGCAATTAAACACAACATAAATATCGCCTTCAAATGGCTAGTTGCGAAATAGGATACATTACAATGTATTTATGTATATATTTCTTATTACTCTTTTCACATATGAACAAATGAGCGAAATGTTGAAATTTATGAGAATATTTACTGCGGGTTGTCATTTTTATTTGTATCCTAATTCTGGACATTTGGAATGATTTGTGTTGTTTTATTATCAGCACTTTGCGACGTAGCGTCAGTGAATGATCGTTCTGGGTGAGCATCTATAATACTGACCAGGAAATGTGGTCCAAGTTCCCCACGACACCACCGTGCGATGACGCTAAAGCCCCGGTTAACATAGTACGCGTGATGGCCTCGAGCTCTGGCTCTGTCGTGATAGGCGACGTTAAGATGAATGTCATCATAGAGCACCGATGACGAGACTGTACCGTGATGCGATCCATTCCCACCGCCGTGTCGCCGTACTTCATCGCGGTGGGTGTGAAGGGCAACCTTCTCATCAGCAGACACGGGGGAAATTTAAGAGATTGACGGCAGTGGTACCAGGGTGTTCACGGTGACTCCGGTGATTGCCGAGTAGCAGATGTCGTGCCGCAGTGTCTCCTATACGGAGCGGACGGGCAGAGTTTCTACGCCGTGTTACACAGGAAGGAATCGAACATTGGTCACGTCCATCGTTACAGTTCTACCGGGGACTTTCTTGGGTGTATGGCCAGTGATCTTTACGATTCAAACGGGATTATCTTCAAATTTTGTGGAGAATGGCAGTGACCAAGTGCTTCTCTTTAAAAGGTTATGAAAATCTGTAAATCTCATTTTATCATTTCTTGCGTGAGGTATGTAAATTAGGTGATAGTATCCAGGCACAGTAAGATTTTGTTTTGATGTCACTGACTACAAAAGGAATCATTTTAAAGTGATTGTATGATACATTTTGAAAATTAATGAAAATTCAAACCTAATTTGTCCCTACAGATGATTAGGAATTATGAAGATTATGAATAATTGTGTAAAACACAATGTTATGTCCACGCATGTAATATACATGCACGGGAAGCTTAGATAATGTTTACATCTTTTTCACTTCAAATGATTTACAATCACATTATACGGCTGTACACATGTCATAAACACTGTATACAGTATACACTGAAGGTGACCCTCTTCAAGATGGGAGGGTCCTATAAATCACTCGCATTCACCTACAAAACGCCTGCACATTCAGGCACCCATGCATGACTCTATCATTATCTTCTCATTATTCACCAATCTGCATACAACACAGATTCCTCATCATACATACATCTCCGTATCCCAAAACATTTGCAGATCTATAAATAGATATAGGGGAGGAGGGGGATTGCACGTTCAGTCGCAGACTAATGTTATTATTGATACCATTAAAGAGGAAATAGGAAAATAGCAATCGACAAAACAATCTCCTATTTTGAAAACAAAGAATTAGATCGAGAATATAATGGAAAATTTAATGAGAGAATTTAAGTTTCTGATGCATTGCATAATACTCTCGTTTCCATGTCTATGGTAAATCTTGTTTGATAATCCGACCACAGTGTAGACCGACCAATCAATTAGGTAATTAATGAAAAATTGTTTCAGCATGAGTTGCTCACAGTTATTGGGCCTTGATTTTTGTTTCATATAAGCCAGAATCTTTCTCAAAGGCTAAATGACAGCTCATGTGAAATATTGAGGTTTATGAGCGAATGTAATCACCTATCGACTGTAGACTGGTTCCCGTACACTTCTTTGTCCTTTTACGTCTACGTCTGTCACTCAACGAGTATATAATTTAATTTTACTGGGACTGGAACCAGTCTACCATCGAAGGATGAGCCATCTCGTGCGATGGAAGGCTGTAACCATGGCAGCCTAAAAGTCATGAATTTCGATATCGTTATAGGCCTAAGTAAAATATCCAAGTTAATGCTGGCAGTATAACCTATCAAGCAATAAAGAAGACTTTCACCTTTTTGGGATTGAAGAAAAATGTTGTTTGTGATTGTGGTTGTATCTGGAAATGGTTGATGGCTGTTTCTCCACGATTCACCAAGTTCGTCAGTCAGGTGTTGAAATTATCTCAGCTCATGGGACGATATCTTTGAAGAGAAAATCTTTCCAACTGCTTGCGTGTACAGCGTCCTCGGATGTGCGCGCGCATGCAGTTTTAATGTTTTAAACGCGCGCACATTGTTCGAAATTACCTTTGAAATTAGCCACGCAGACAATGCCCGTGACGCGTATTTCCTAGCCAAAAATGCTGCTGCTATGGGAGACTTTGGAGAACCGATCTTCAATTCAACAGCGCACGCACAAGAGCGCATGCGCATCTACCCGCAAATTCAATTCAGCTTAATTCAATTCGAAAATGGTTTATTTAAATAACGTGCACTTGCGCTGTTGACTTGAAGACCGGTTCTCCAAAGTCTCCCATTAGATACACACCGATCCACTGTAAAACTTATGACTTAATACAGGCAAATTACTGAAATGACAATGCATGATACATGTAAATGATTTTACTAAACTAATACACTTTCACTTTTATTTATCATTGTATTTTGCATGTACTTTACAGGTAAAAATGACATATGTTGGGTTGAGTTTTAATCAAATGTAATAGGAAAACAATCGACGATATAATGAACAATTCGCCAAAAACTTTTCAAAAATAAAAGAGTTGAGATCGCCTCTTTTCTTTCGTCAATTTCTTTCTAAATTCAATATTCCAGATTTTTGTTTTGCTGTGTGTGTGTTTTGAAATCTATTGTCAACATAATTGAGGGGACGAATTGCATAGAGCTGCTTATGCATTAATATTGATTGAGCGCTTCATCGATATTCACCTGATTATTTTTAATGTGGCTGCTTAATATTCAACACAGAAAGAGGACACTTAATCCATCAAAACCGATTGTTTAGGAGCATGTATGACAGAACAATGAAAATCACCAGGCGAGTGTAAGCAAACTTGTAAAAAAAATATTGTTGTTTAAGTAAATGTTTCTGCCGCAGTAAGCGAAGAAAAATCCCTCTTACCGATAAGTAGCTCTATGGAATTGGCCCGAATTGGAAATAATAAACATCTGATGCAAAACAGTACATGTAAATATTAAATGTCATTTACAAAGAAAACAGAAATTCACACTAAAATTCTAATAAAATTTATCGCAAGAATACAGTTTAACCAGACACCATGTTACACGAATACACTTTAACCAGACAACATGTTAGACGAATACAGTTTAACCGGACAACATGTTACACGAATACAGTTTAAACAGACAACATGTTACACGAATACAGTTTAACCAGACAACATGTTACACGAATACAGTTTAACCATGCACACAACATGTTAAAGGAATACAGTTTAACCAGACAGCATGTTACACGAATACAGTTTAACCACACAACATGTTAAAGGAATACAGTTTAACCAGACAACATGTTAAAGGAATACAGTATAACCAGACAACATGTTACACGAATACAGTTTAACAAGACAACATGTTAAAGGAATACAGTTTAACAACACAACATGTTAAAGGAATACAGTTTAACAAGACAACATGTTACTTATTCGCTATATGACCTACTGATGCTCATTGGTATTTGAAATCGTGCTTAAGTGAACACAATTTGTGCTCTGCTCAAATTTGAGTTGGATTTGATTTAGTTTTATTTGGCCACGGTTTGGTTTGGTTTGTTGGTTTGGTTTTTCTACATTCAGTCAGAGCACGTATAGTATGGTTCACGATTTGGTTTATCTACGCACAATTCACAACAATTTACGGTGGCACAACAAACAGCTCGTTTGGCTCTGGTTGTAAATTATAAACGTCTGATGCAAACCAGGCTATCTACAAATGTCATTTTCAAAGAAATTGGTTTGAAGTTCAAACTAAAATCAGAATATAATACAATACACACATAATATAATACACACATAAAATGTTACTTTTCTGTCTACTGATGCTTATAAATATTGAAAATGGTGCCAAAGTGTAACCGATTTGTGCTCTTTCAAAGATTTGTATACATCGATGAATTTTTTTTTATCAATTCTTTTTTGCTAGTTTTGTTTTTCTTAATTTCTTGTTGTACTTAATCTAAGTACAGTGCAAAAAGAAAAATCACAACTTAAATTGGCCTAGGATAAATATATTATGCAAAACAGGCCATCTACAGATTAAAAATCATTCACAATGAAAGTGGCTTGAAATTCACACACAAAAATAATCATTTGATTAAAATTGACCGCACGAATACAGTTTTACCACACAGCATGTTACTTTTATGCTATACTGTATTATGCTTATTGATATTCAAAATTGTGCTGAATTGTACACGATTTGTGCTCTTTTCAATTTTTGTTTTTGATTTGTTTTTTTTGTCTTTGTTAGCGTTACACTTAATACACTTTTATATTAATCTGAGCAGAAATCACAAAACAACTTGAATGTTTGCAAGTCAACATGTCCGATGTTGGACTTGGCCTTTCTAGTCTCTAATATACAGGTACAATGCGGGTCTGGGCTATATCAGCAATGTGTGACTACGACTTCAACTTGAGGGTATAAGGGGAAAAGTAAACAAAAAAGAAAAAAGATAAACACATAGACAGCTTGCTTACAATGCATTGTTCCGCCCAAGACTAAGGCATGGCAGATGCATTGCATGTCTAAGGCAAGTTGAATGAATGTTACGCTGGGCACAGGTTTTAAATGTCTTTTATTTTTTTCTTTAGGAAATGAGACGTGCAGTTTGCAGTGTTGATCAAATATTTGACTTCAATTTTATAGTTTTGTTTTTGATTGGGTGATTTAGATTCATGATTAAGTTGGTAAGATGGCAGGTATGTTTTTATAAATTATTCATTATAGTCTATTCTCAAATATGCCAGGAAAGAAACCATGAAAAGTCGATGAATAACATTTGGAGAAAAATAATGAATGTGTCCAGATATAGAGCCTAAAATGTCAGTCAATCGCTGCGAACAAACCGGTAAAACAGACTGGAAATTATTTAAAGTGTTCATATTAATTGAGTGCTCACCATGAGTGCACTATAGTCTAGTTCAGCCTGCCATCGTTACAAACAAAAAGGCTTCCAGCACAATCAAGATCAGTTTTGAGCTCAGACGCAGACCTCAAACGCTCCACATGCACAGTGTGTTCGTAAAATGATCACAGAGTTAACATTGTCATTCAATGAAACAGTAAAAGGCATCATTCCGCATCTGAAAGAAGTGTCCCGCCAATCAGTATTATTTCACTCCATGAAAACAGTTCCATCCATAGGATGTTAGGGGGATATCCTAGAATATGATGTAGCTGGTAAAAACTAAACTCTTTTACAGAAAGCTGTTATTCTGAAAGTACCGGTGGTTTCCACTTGACGTTTGATACTGAGTAACTGCTGTCGTAAACCTATGTCAATGTGTATCCAGCGTGCACAACGTCAGTAATGTTACTAACTTGAGCAATTGAGACGTACATGATTGTGTGAGGGCGGTGCATAGATAAAGGCAGCCAGATCCAACGCCGATTCTGTTCCGATTTACAGATCTCGGTGAGAGTAAAGCCCACCGCACACTATACGATCCGACACTTCCGACGAGGATCCGACTGGTTTTTGGAAGGATCGCAAAGCATTCTGGGAGTCTTAACCGTGATTGTTCCAAGTCGCAGACCCACTCTGATGGCCAGTCGACAAGATTCGACTGTCGAATCACGGTTAAGACTCCCAGAATGCTTTGCGTTCCTTCCAAAAACCAGTCGGGTCGTAGTCGGATCGTATAGTGTGCGGTGGGCTTAAGTAGGCTGCTTGCACACTGCATGAAAAGACCGCCCGCAACTCACGTCGTTCCACTGACGAGTATCATGGCGAATTATTACACAATCTTGGATACCCCTGTCATCAGGCTGCCCATCCTTCCAACTCCTGTAGCTGATCTCCACTCCTCCCTCCTCGCACACCCAGGTTCCCTCGGTCACCTGATCGTTGCAATCGATCCAAGCTCTCGCCCCGTCTAGAATCACGATGTCTGCGATGAAATAATTCTCTTCCAGGGAGCTCGGCACGGCCAAAATGCCACCTAACTTGATTTCTATGGCGCACTCGGCACTGGCACTCGACCATTTCAACTTGGTTTGAGTAGCCAAATAGCAAGAAGTACCCCAGTGATGCCACTCCGGAGGGCAGGGTGGATCAGGGTGCAAACATTTAGTCGAAACTTGAGTTACACAGCAGGTGGATAAAGCAGCAAATGTGATTAAAACTGCTGAAAACATCACTATACTTAATACCGCTCGTCACTCTTACCGAAGAAAGTCAACAACTTAAGTTCTCTGAAAATCAACATTCAAATCTAAGATGAAACGATCTATTGGTCTGATGTAAGCAAGTTTGAAGTAAATGTTGGTAGGATTAGTATTAAGATTGTAGACATAGAGGAGACGTCGTGTGATCGTATCTGATCGTACGCACTGACATCAAATTAACACACAGTCAGAGCTTTGAATTTCAGCGATCAGTAATCAGTCAAGACAGAGGGAGAGAGTGAGGGGATTGGGAACTGCACCAGCTCAACTACCACAATAAAACCACCGTTTCACGTGATGAAGCGGGTACAATTAGGGCCTCGGAGAAAAGCCATTAATGAGGCAGTGTATATGGATACAGACCATAGCGATTCAGCATGAATTAATTGGGAGCTAGAAAGAAGATTCTGCCCATCTCCACTGTGCAATCCTAAAACCTTGAGCAATGTGGGTGTTGATGCATTATGATTCAATCAACATTGAGCCACACAGCGTACATGCAATCATAGCAAAAGATATTCACATACAGTTCATATTATTACTGCAACAACAACGGTTCCAAAATGAACTGCTTTTGTTTGGCAACCAATTTCCACGTCGGTACAGACTCTTGAAGTTCAGCGTTAAAGCAGTCTATGCCTATATATACATGTAATAACAATATATGTTATTTTAGCTATATATTCAGTTTTTCCATTCACTGTCGTTCTGGTTTGTCTTCAAAATTTTCTGATTTCTATGCAAATTAAAAATTTCAGTTTTCCATAGGCATATTGCATAATGAGCGAAACTTTGATGTCATCAGTATTCAAAGTAGTAAATAGCCAAAAGGCCATATATAATATCTTATATATCCAAGGTTCCCTAAATTGGGTAACTATACAGTATACTCTCAACTAAATGGGTTCAATTGTTTTCACTGTTGGGTTACATGAATAAGCAAATATTTACGGGACAGTGTTTTGAGATGGCATCAAAAAATAACGATACTATGTTTGTTATAAACCGAACAAAAGCTTATGCTTTGTGGTTTGTAATGTTCAGATCTTTGTGTAAATACACATAATAAATTTAGCCACAAATTGCCACCCTACATTGAAAGCTGGATTGAGTGACCAAATAAGAAGAAGTTCCCAAGTACTGGCACTCATGAGGGCATGGGCCCACGGTCCGAACATATAACCGCTATGGTGACACAGTAAATGGTGAAAGCCACAGCCACGATCTCTGCAGTAAACATACTACACTCAACATACAGACACTATGTAGTAGCAAAGTAGTAGTAGTAGCAGGTTATTTTGCCCGATTATTTATTTATAATTTTTTTTTTTCCAAATTCTTCTAACACGAGTTAATGTCAACGTGCAAGTCTCTCGGAACCTTGTAATTCCCCTTGGAATCATTCAATGTCGCTCATAGCATTCATATGAATTAACTGTCATGTACTGTTAGTTTAGTACTGTTAAACTACTTCAACAATCCCACACCGGCGACTAAATCGCTGATTCTGGTTCACGCTTAAGTTCATAATTATTTATACTAGGCCTATACATGTAGGCCTCCAAGGCTAGTAAAATATCCAAGTTACTGCAGGCAGTATTACCTATCAAGCAATAAACAAGACTTCTCTCCAGTTGTATGGGGTATTGACAAAATATGATGATTGTGATTGTGATTTTATCTGGAAATGGTTGATGGCTGGTTCTCCACGATTCAGCAAGTTCGTCAGTCAGGTAGTGAGACTATTTCAGTTCATAAGACGACATCTTCATGTGGCTGCTTAATATTCAGCACAGAAAATGTATACTTAATTCTTCTACTTAATTCTTCTGTTGTGGTAAGCAGAGGTAAATCGCTTACCATTAATGAGCGCTATGGAATTGACCTGAGTTGTAAATTATAAAAGTGTCATGCAAACATATTAAATGTCATTTACAATGAAAACACTTGTAAGATCTAACAGTTTGTTCACAAAAATATTCGAATACAATTTACGCTATACTGGTGCTTATTAGCATTCAAAATGGTGCTTAAGTGAACACGATTTGTGCTCTGTTCAAATTTGAGTTGGATTTGATTTAGGTTGTTTTGCATTCAGCCAGAGCACGTATGGTATGATTTTCAGGATTTGGTTAATCTACGTACAATTGACAAAGGTGGCTTAACAAACAACTATGTTGGCTCTGGTTGTAAATTATAAACGCCTGATGCAAACCAGGCTACAACTGTCATTTACAATGAAACTGGTTTGAAGTCCACACAAATATCGGAATATAATAAAACACAAATAAAATGTTACTTTTCTGACTACTGGTGGTTGATGATACTGAAAATGGTGCCAAGGTGTTAACGATTTGTGATCTGTTAAGAATGTGTTTACATCGATCGAATTGTAATGTTTATATTTATTAACTCTTTTTCTTCTATTTTTTTTTTCTAAATTTGTGTAGGCATATTCAACTAATCCAAGCACAGTGCACAAACGTTTCACAACTTGAATTGGTCCGATATTATAAACGTCTGATAAAAAAACAGGCCATCTACAGATTAAATATCATTCACAATGAAAGTGGCTTTAAAATTCAAACAAAATACAACTTTAATAAAATCGATCACACGATATGCCAACATGTCAGATGTTGAGCTTGGCCTTTCTAGTCTCTGATATTCCGGGACAGTGCGGGTTATAACAGCAATGTGTGACTACGACTTCAACTTGAAGGTATAAAGTGAAAATTAATGACCACATAGAGAGGAAAGCTTGATTACAATGAATTATTCCGCCCGTGACTAAGGCAAGTCAAATGTCACGATGGAACAAAGTTAAAAGAATGTTACGCGGGACACAGGTTTTAAATGTCAAAATGAGATTTTCGGTTTGCAGTATTTGACTTCAATTTTATGGTTTCGTTTCTGCATAGTGATTTACATTCATGATGAAGTTGGTAAGATGGCAGGTATTTTTTAAATAAATTATTCTGTATAGACAATTCTCTATAATGCCAGGATTTAGAAACCATGATAAGTCAATGAATGACATCTAGAGACATATAATGAATAGAGCCTCAAAGGTCAGTCAATCGCTGCGATCAAACCGGTAAAACAGACTGAAAATTATTACAAGTGATCATATTAATGTAATGCTCACCATGAGTGCACGATAGTCTTGTTCAGCCGGCCATCGTAACAAACAAACAGAATTTCCAGCAGAGTCAAGATCAGTTTTGAGCTGAGACGCAGAGCTCATACGGTCCACATGTACAGTGTGTTCGTAAAATGATTACAGAGTTAATATTGTCATATTTCCGCTACTGAAAGAAGTGTCCCGCCGGTCAGTCGATTTAACTCCATGAAAACAGTTCCATCCGTACGATGTGAGGGGGATATCCTAGAATACGATGATTCTGAAAGTAAATGTGGTTTTCACTCCAATTTCGGAACTTTCATTATGTCATTGTGTCTCCAGCCTTCACAACGTTTTAATTTTTTTTTTAGAAGAATAACTGGGATTTTTTTTATAGATAATTGAGATGTACATGGTCGTGTGAGGGCGGAACATGGGGAAAGGCAGCCAAATCCAACACCGATTCCGACTAGTGTTTCGAATTACAGGTCTCGGTGAGAGTAAGTAGGCTGCTTGCACACTGCAGGAAAAGACACCCCGCAATCCCAGTCATGAGTATCATGGCGAATGAGACCACAGTCTTCTCCACCTCTGAGATCATTGGAATGACCTTCTCTCCGATTTCGGTAGCTGACCACCAATCCTCCCTCCTTACACACCCATGTCCCCTCGGTATCTTGGTCATTGCAGTCGATCCAAGCCTTCTCCCCGTCCGGCATCACGCTGTTCACGATGAAATCATTCTCTTCTATGGAGCACGGAACGTGCAAATTGCTTCAACAATCCAACTATGTTTAGCGTTTAGTCTAATTTCTGTGTTAACATGCTCTCATCGATAGTAGACTGATTGTTCTCGGGTTATCCATACATCTCAGTTATTAATAAACAGTTTCCGGACACTTTTGTCAGTATGTCTACATTGTGTACAGCGTCATAACTATCTGAATAAACAGTAGGATTGTTTGAAGAGAAACTAAATAATGATACGTATTAATGTTTGAGGGCGTTGCACGGTGAATGGTCTTCAAGATCCATCATCAATTCTGACTCGTGTTTCTAATATATGTCTTAGTGGGAGTAAGAAAGCTGCTTGCAAACTGCACGAAGAGACTGCCCGCAACTCCCATCATTCCACTGACGAGTTTCTTTCCTAATGACACCACAATCTTGTCCATTCTTGTTGTCATCGGGCTGTCCGTATGCCCAATTCCTGTAGCTGACGTCCACTCCTCCCTCCTCGCACACCCAGGTTCCCTCGGTTGCTTGATCGTTGCAGTCAATCCAAGCTCTCACCACGTCTAGAATCACGATGTCCACGATGAAATCATTCTCTTCCAGGGAGCTTGGCACGGCCAGAATGCCACCCAACTTGGCGCACTCGGCTCTGGCACTCGACCAGGTAAACTCGGATTGAGTGAGCAAATAACAAGAAGATCCCCAGTGATGCCACTCCGGAAGGCAGGGTGGCTCGGGATGCGAACATTTAGCCGAAACTTGTGCACTTGAAATGGTCGCAAATGTGAAGAAAATTGTAGCAAACATGTTGAAAGCAACTGCTTAAAAGCCAGAGAATATTGACTACACGAATTATCACGTCTAGTATCTAAACGAGACTCCAGTACATGTAATCAACGTTTAATAACTAATTGCTGTCTGAAGCAAATGACAGGTTTGACCATAAACAAATTCTGCACGTAGAAAGGGTTAAACAGCAAATCAAAGCAAAGCAGAGTCAGAAACATATACGCTTCTAAGTTCATGGGCTGAATTGATTAGCCGGGACAAAGGGAGAGAGTGGCGTAATTTTTGAAACTGCATCACAGCCCACGTATCATCAAAAAACCATTGCAGTGTTTCCACAATAACCACCCAACAGAGGCCATAGCGGTTCGTTATATTATACACGATCGAACCATGGCAAAGATTCACTACGAGAATTGCAGGTCATTAAGACTGAGTGGCATGTTGTTAATTAACCAACACAATAGAAGATAGAGATTGTCCCCGGTGGATTGGGTAGCACGCTAGGTCAATGACAAAAGGATAATACTGAGCTGCCCTGCTTTGTGAAAGAAATATAAACCATCCCATAAAAAAAAACCATGTCTGTATGTCTATAATGTCAACCAAGGACGGTTAACTGTTATTTGAGAAAACCTCCTTATTTTGCAACAGGCATAAGAAGGCAATAATTATCGAAATAATACAATAAATATATACACAATAATGATAAATATAATAAAAAGGTACCCGTCTGAACGGAATTCTTAGAGCTAAGCCCCTTACGGTGTAGGGCACTGGGTCTTCCTGACTATAGAACGTGCACATGTATCTGTGACATCAATCATTATCATACTACTGTCAAAAACTACTCTTCAGAATGAATGAGTCAACTCGGATTCTTTATAAAACGTGTTTTCATAAACATAAGAATTAAACGCTTCTCGAATGTTCGTGTATTGAAGAAAGATGATGGTTGTGAGTGTGATTGTGATTGTATCATTGTATTGTATGCATATGGTTTTCCACTATTCCTCAGGTTCGTCGATCAGTTGGTGAAATGATCGTAGTCTTGTTCAAGATGGTATTACGTAGTTGTACCTGGCCAACAGATCGCACGTACGTGTACGTGTCAACGCAACAAACGACCCGAAATAACGTCTACGCCACACACACAAGCCTATAATACCGTCCTGTCCATTTACTCCAAACTGCCCGGAAAATTCCGGGCAATAACCCCCCGTGTAGTCGGCGCATCATGACGTAGCCTTAATTGCATTAATATATTTTGAAAATTTGCATGGGGATGAAGTCTAGTACCGCAACGACGTCGCATACATATGCAGTACGCATATACACAATGTAGGCCATGTACAGTACTGGAAATTACATATGCCGTACATGTTGGCCTACATTGATAGCGTACCATGGCTGCTGACGGATCGTATTGAATTTGGAGGCCTTGGACAACACAAAAGTTGGGATTCGAGAGTTTTCGGGAACAACAAGGCTCAACTTTGGAATGGAATAAATTTACTAATCTTGCCCCTCGAAATCATTCCCTGTCTTCATTCATTCATTTATTTTGGCAACATACAAAAGTACTGTACACATGAAAAACACAATAAATAACGAATAACAAAAGCCAAGGATAACCCCAAAAGCTGTAAAATACGGCTTATCCATATCCTATAATTTCACGAAATGTTTTTCTGCCGCGCGACAGCTGATCGAAGTATAATCAAGCCATGCCTTTGGTAATGACCATGGAGCTTTCTGTTGTTTTAGCTCCATGGCAATTACGGTTAAATTGCGGCTGAGTTTCAAACGACCGTCATTACGTGATATGCACTGGTATATCACGCCATACCACTTGCGTGGATTGGACGCTGACCAAAACAGCTCATTGCACCTCGTTGTTGACCTCAATGAATATGCAATTTTTACCCAGGGAGGTCACGCTCAGTCTTCGTCACGTGACACCAGAGTAAACCAACAAGACTTTGATTTTTCCTAGGGCGGTGGAATGGTCCACTTTGTTCACGTGGGTCGGGAATTGTTTGGAGAGACTAGCGTATAATCAACGTCTTGGACAAGACTAAAATGATCGCTGCTAAATGGACGCCATTTTTAAAGGGGACCACGTCGGATGTGCGGCCATGCAGTTTAATATTAACGCAGCTGGCAACAGACCGATCCACTGTGATGTTTATGACTACAGTCAAATGACTAAAATGACATTTCATGATATCAATCATGTCAATAATTTTACTCGACTAATATATTTCAAATTGTATTTATAACTGTACTTTGCACATTAAAGGAAAACATGACATATAGTTATAGTCTTATGAGTGGGTCTATTTTCTTTCAATCCAGCATTATAGGTCAACAAGTGACGACATCATGAACCAATCGTCCAAAACGTTTCAAGATTGTGTTGTGAAACATTCTTGCGGTTTCTATAGTTGCCTAAATGTATTCACTTGGCCGAATTATATGTATAGGACAGATGCCACTAGTTACGTAACACAGTGATTTACCATGCATGTACCGTCCTTATATTCAGGCCACGCTGCTGTGCTCAGCGTAGTTGGTCCAAGGAACCGCCGGCAGCGCCCACCCAGTCTTCTAATAATGTTACGTTCATTTCTACGTTAAATTTCTGTTGTAATTGAGTGCTGCAAGATTATAAGTTCTATATTAAATTAATTGGAACCAAGTCATGTGTGTCGGACCTCTTCTTTCTTGCGTCGTTTCTCATGTTCCCGGTACCTCAGTTTTTAATACACAACAAATGGTGGAAGATCCGTTCTCAACTCCATTAATTGCAAGTATGGAACAGGGCGTTGCCGACGGACAACACCGAAGGACCAGCTACCCTTGCCTTATTAGGTAAGTAAAACTTGTAAATATGTGACGCCGACAACATTACTGTAGTTTTCATTTGATCGCTGGCAACAAACTGTATGAATTATTTTGCATGTATTTTGTGTTGTGATATTGCATTTTTGATATGACTGATGAAGCCGATTCTGATAAGAAAATAGAAATGGCGACTAAGTATGATTTGTCAACCGTTAAAATAAGGTACACCGGCTCTGTAGATGAAGATTTAGATTCTTTCGTTGAGAAGTTTAAGGAAATTGCAGTGTTACGGGATTATACTGATTCAAAGAAAATTTTGGCTTTCCAGACACTAATAGATGGACATGCTAGAATATTGCTAGAATCTATTCCGACAAGTGAGAAAGATACTATTGAGAAAATTCACTGTGTCTTGAAAAACCATTTTAAAGGCGATTCATGGCATTGGGTTGTTGAATCAAAACTGCTGGCACGTAAACAGCATAGCACTGAACCTCTTGATGATTACGCTTGTGACATAATGCATTTGTGTAAGCAGATAAAGAAATCAGAATCGGAACAATTATCATTGTTCGTACGGGGTTTGACTCCATCCATTCGGGCATTTGTGTTTTCAAAAGAACCTAAGACATTCCATGAGGCACTTAATGCAGCCCGCTTAGCTGTTTCGGTACAACAAACGGCTAAAGAGCCAGAATCAAGCAGTGTACACGCTGTCAGTTCTAGTCACATGCTGGAATCCAAATTAGATACTCTTGCTGGCATTTTTAAGAATTTGACGGCTAAGGTTGAAAATCTTCAACTTGGTGCAAATTACAGGAATTCTGTAGTTGAAAATGCTAATCAGCCTAGACCCGAAAATCAGAACAGACGAACTAATTATTCTGCGAATGAGACACAAGCATTTCAGTGTTACCGTTGTGGTCGACTGGGTCACAAATGGAGAAAGTGCTTTGCGAAATATGATATCAATGGCCAACAGTTAAACTAGCACCCCCATCTTTTTGGAAAGGAAAAAAGATTGTTCAGACACTTAAGGATGGGGCAAGCAAGGGTATAGACAAGTCTGAATACTGTACTCAATTTTTGCCTTTTAAGAGTGCTCCGCCTACTACCTGTAATAACTCATACAAAAATCAATTCCAAACGTCTTTGAATCAGTCTAATAGAATAACTGCAAGGTTGGACAATAAAAAGGTTCATTGCCTGGTTGATACTGGTGCAGATATAAATGTAATAGATCATGATTGGTTTTACAGTAATTTTCCATCATTAATAACTCTGGTGAAAGAAACACCCGTGTCGGAAGTAACTGTAACTAATGGTGGTTATTTACAAGTCACAGGTTTGACGTCTCTGCCCTTAATTTTAGAAGGTGTTGTCCTCACAGTTTCTTTTAAGGTAGCTAAAAACCTAAGTACGAAGATAATTTTGGGCAAAGAGTTTCTGGAATTACATAAGGCAGTTATTGATTGTGGTTCTGGCAAAGTTCACTTACAAACTCAAATGCAGGTTAGAGTGAAAGACAAACAAGAAATTCCCCCTCACTCACAGTCGGTAATAATTGCGAAAATTTCGGGACGACTTAGCAATCGTTCCCCTGGATTTTGTCATGGAGGTTTGACACATTTCATCTTTGGGGGTATTGTTGGCAAATTCTGTGTCTGATTTAACCAGTAACAATTGTGTGAATTTGTTGGTTATGAACGTGACAGATGAACCAGTTGTTCTATATCCACGAACAAAGTTGGGTACATTCTCGCCGATAAACCCGCACTGCATACATCAGCTGGATACCATAAATACAGACAGTGGTACTACTCTGGGTAATAATGTTCAGGTTAATGCTGTAAAAACTGAAACGAATGAATTTCCTGATGTTTCTCTAAGAACGCAACAGTTATTGTCACAGATTAACTTTGATACGACTCGTTTATCCAGAGAAGATGTAAATGAATTAACGTGTTTACTTTGCCAATATTCTGATATTTTCCAGTTAGAAGGAGATTCTCCAGGTTATTATACAGGTGTTGAACACAAGATAAATACTGGCGATCATCCTCCAATTTGTTCACGCCCGTATAGAACCTCTCCCCACATACAAGCTGAAATAAGAAAACAGAGAAGCACGGTTACCACTGGATGTTACACTTCTTTCCAACTGTAAGTATAAGGACAAATCATTACGGGATCATGTGCATGACCTAGTTTCGAAGTTACAGGTATATCGAGAAGTTTCCAAACTTCATGCTGAAGGAAACCAAGCAAAAATGAAAAAACAGTATGATGCTTCTGCAACTGTGGTCGATTATCAAATTGGTGATCGGGTGTGGATTTACATTCCAAAGTCCCAAAAGGGCTTGTCCAAGAAATTAATGAAGTCATGGTCAGGACCATATCTTCTGGTTCAAAGAACAGGTCCCGTTAATTTTCGAGTGAAAAACTTGGAGAATAACAAACTTATTTCTTCACCAATACATGTAAATCGCATGAAGTTTGCCTATGATAGATTTGTTCGCCCGAATAACAATATTTTGCCAACAGATCCTGAACAACAGTTCCCAGTAGAGAATTTAGTACAGCAAGACTGCCCTGAAGATTCATTTGTACCTTTGAAAGCTAGACATGAACGTAAGGCTCAAACTCAAATTGTTCCTGGCGTATCCCATGATAATTTAGAGAATACTGAGTTTGAAATAGAACGCATTCTCAAAGGAAGATATAAGAATAATCGGCTTCACTATCTGATTAAATGGAAGAATTTTCCAAGTAAATATAACTCCTGGGAGCCGGCACAAAATCTAAATGCCACATGCCTTGATTATTTAAAGACAAATCCAGTTCGAATTGTTGGTAAAAAGTGAAATACATGAGTGTTTAAATTAAAGTTCAGATTATTGTTGTGTAAACAAAGTATTGTGAATTTTGTGTAACCAATAATAATATTACTGAATCTGGATGTTGAAATTGGAAATTGTTAAATTGAAACGTATGTTGTGAAAGTTGATTTTGTATAATTATTTGCTGTGAAAGTTTATTTTTGAATTATCATTAATTGTTTATGCAGTATGTTGCCGGCGTCACTATTAAGTATTATTCTAGTTAAATAAATTTAAAAAAAAAGTCCCCTAGCCACCCTTGATGTTTGAAGCCAGCGCCTGGAGGAAACAGGGAAGGATGAGAGACTGAACTATGAAGTGTGTGTGTGAGCGAGGAGTGTGACTGTACCAACCTTGGGAGTTCTGGCCAGACTGTACCCCCAGATGAAGGAACTTTGTGCACGGATTCTGCTGAGCTACTACAGATGAACATCGACTTGGCGCCCCCCTCCCCCTCAAAAAAGTTCCAAATTAATTATTGCTTTAAAATGTTTCGATACTATGATCAGTTTGCAGTATTTATATTAATCAATGCTTACTAAAAGATAGTTATATAAATTGTAACTTTCTTATTAATTGGCAGGCGCCAATTTTATTAAGTGGGGGCGTATGTTGTGAAACATTCTTGCGGTTTCTATAGTTGCCTAAATGTATTCACTTGGCCAAATTATATGTATAGGACAGATGCCACTAGTTACGTAACAGAGGGATTTACCATGCATGTACCGTCCTTATATTCAGGCCACGCTGCTGTGCTCAGCGTAGTTGGTCCAAGGAACCGCCGGCAACGCCCACCCAGTCTTCTAATAATGTTACGTTCATTTCTACGTTAAATTTCTGTTGTAATTGAGTGCTGCAAGATTATGAGTTCTATATTAAATTAATTGTTACCAAGTCGTGTGTGTCGGACCTCTTCTTTCTTGCGTCGTTTCTCATGTTCCCGGTACCTCAGTTTTTACTACACAACAATTTGAAGACTTGAGATAACCATTATTGTTGTTCTCTCTTTGTTTATTCTTAAGCTATACTTTCACTTATTGATATTCCAAATGAGTGTAGAGGACTTGTGCTCATTAAAAAATATTTGTTCTTGTTTAAGGGTTTAAAGACAACTATTCCAACTATTTCTAGCATAATTCACAAAAGATGCAAAGCTTAAATTTGCAAGTCAGATGTTGGACTTGGCCTTTAGATGCTGTGCGAGACTGGGCCATAGCAGCGATTTGTAAGGGCAAACGAGATGGTATAAAGCAACAAGTATAAACAAATAAACAAAGAGAGATCAAATCTTGATTACAATGAAATATTCTTCCCTGACAAAGGCATGATGGATGTAAAGATGGAACAGAATTGTTACGAGCGGACACGGATTTCCAATGTTGATTTTTAAAGGAAAATGATAGATAGCACCGATTATAGTTCATTACATAATCATATAGATTCCATGATATGGGTAGGTCTTGTTTGTTGATATTTATAAACTTAACAGGGGTATCCCCGCGTGCTTGCAAAATGAAGAAAACATGTACATTGCCTTCACCGTCATGCCAAGAAATGTCATCGGCCTGCCAGTCATCCAGAAGTCTGATTAACAGTGCCGTTGTCATACATAATTATAAAACCGCATGGGTAACGTCATTTGATTATCTGCAAAGACACTGGAATTGTCTTTATGGAAAATAATAGTGAAACAAAAAATTTATGTTTAATTTTGATACTTTGTTGCCCCGTTAAGCCTTGCATAGTGTTGTCCCATCTAGTTACTTTGAGTCTTACTTTGATTAAAATCGGAAAAGCCAACTAGAAATTGTCTGTTGAAAACAGAACACAAGGCTTTTCCGTTTTATAGAAAAATCAACATAACCTTATACACACAAAGACATTTGATTATGATGTTATGTTTTATACTTTTAAAGTATGCACCTTTAATCATACACTCACGTGAATTGGTCATATTTCTGTCACAAAGAAAGACCTTGTCTAACATTGACTTTTGGCGAAAGAATCATGATCATAGCCCTTACAACTTTTAGATTAGAAGCTACTTCCTGTTTGACCGGAAGTAGAGGTCGTAGAGGTCAAGCAATGTATCACAAATGAAAGACCTTGCCTAACATTGTCTATTGGTGAAAGAATCATGATCACACCTCTTACCACTTTTAAATGAGGAGCTACTTCCTGTTTGACCGGAAGTAGAGGTCACAGAGGTCAAGCAATGTGTCACAATGAAAGACCTTGCCTAACATTGACTTTTGGTGAAAGAATCATGATCACAGCTCTTACCACTTTTAAATGAGGAACTACTTCCTTTTTGCCCTGTACAAGTCAATGGGCTATAGCGTGAAAAATATTAAAAAAATCATAAAAAACAAAATAATGACGCTGTCTTGACGTAACTTCACAATTACAATTCCGAACCTCCAATTCACCAATGTACCAATTTTCAAGGCGATCGGCCGTTCCTACTATGTGTTATAAAAATCGCATTTTTTATGACGTCATGATGCCGTTTTAAAGGTTATATCTGTCCCCCCTCAAAACGTGTCCCCCCGGACAGATTCAGCCTGCTAAAAGTGTCCCCCCGCCGTGTTAATTATGTCCCCCCTGAGTTTAACCTGTCCCCCTCTATGTAATTTGTGTCCCCCTGGTTGTTCATGGATAATGTGATATTCCCGTGCTATTAAATGAATTAAACCATAATTAGATATGCATCTTGACTGCTTTTTAACCATTGATTGAAATAAAATTCACGTGGGTGCACCTGAACGTGAGAAAAGTCATGGCAACGACTGAGTCGTGTCTAGTCTCAAAGCGTGTATCCGTATAACCATAACGTATCGTACGCTGTAACCACAATTGTGTACAGTGTACACACGATACGTGATTGCACATGAACACAATCCTCGCATGCAATCGTTTTAATCACGAAGCCCACATGGTTTTGTCATAAAAGGTGCTTGGATGGCGTGTGGGGAGAAAGGAAACCAGCGAAACTAACATGATTTATAGTAGTGAAAACAGCTAACTGACATTCCAACTGAGAAGAACAGGGGTGTTCCTCTGCCTCTATTTCTACCTCCATGCTTGTATTAAGCAGTCAGAAAATATAAATCAATTTATACAAAATCATGCCAGTGGAACGCTAGCAAAGAAGGAAACATGAGGGGAATGAAAGAACTTTTAAAGAACAACTTTATTCCGGTGACAATATGCTGAGCCCTTTGTTTGTATCCTTTTATAGGGGCACAAACTGCATATTTTCTTTGCTTTTTGTTGCACATCATGAGATATAATTCATCACGGGATTTTGACTTCTTAAAATCAAGATGACGACAGCCTCAGATAATTTATCACGTGATGACGACGTTCTAAAACCAAGATGACTCCTCCTGTCCAGCCTTATTTACTTGAGTGTTTTGATTTATGAATGATGTTAAACAAATGAAATGCAAGTCATGCCATATATAGTATTCGCATTCATAAAAGTATGATTGGACCAATTAAAACGATGTTCAGTGCTTTTCCAAGCTGACTTTTGTCACCATTTTTATGCACTCGGGGCCTAATTTCATATGGCTCGTCGGATTTACCCTGGGCATAGCATTGACGCGTACACTGACAGAAAAATGAAAAATGAATTAAAATTAAACTTAATCCTATAAATCCTATTTCATGGATTAGCAAGGAACTTTCACTGGCTGTATGACTATAGATGAAGTTCATGTAACTAAGGATTTTCTGCATGCTCGGCCGGCTAGCATAAATTCAGCACTAGCCATGTTAGTGGGTGAGTAGAATGGGGATCATTGCAGAGTCATGAAATATGGCCCTGATTTATATTTCCTATAAATTAGTTAGTAAATTACATGTAATTGACTGTTGTTTATAATCATTAAACAAAAATAATGTAAAATTGAAGTTTCGTGTATTCATAGAATTTCTAATGTGTACGTGTGACATGATTCAAACACTGTTATGTAATTCTTTTTAATTCCAAGCTCAGAATTAATTTCCAGGCCTGAGGCTTAAGGCCCAAAACTTCTTCGACATATCAACATAATCTTGATGAATGGGAATCAGCAGTGACAAATAAAATACATGTAGTACGGTAGGCCTAATCAACATTTATGACCTCACATGTAATTTCCCAACACTATCATCAGCAGCACCGAGATACAACCATGAATCGAGAGAGTAAAACAAATAAAGATTCCTGCTAAACAACAAATAGCCCTCTCCGATTACGCGAGTATCGTGGACTTAAGAGGTATGTTACAGTATATTCAACCGCAAGTAATGCGCGTAGTCCAAGCAGTTACAATGTACACATGTATTACAACACAATGATGTACATTACTTTACTATCCCAATATGGCCTAGCACGCACAGCCGATCCGCAATCCGTCCACGTATAGAAATCCGCAGTTCATCATCTTTCACGTGATCAAAAAGAGCATTAAAATTAATCCTTCTACGCACCCTGCCCAAAAACAATGTAAAATGCACTAACGTAGTCTGGGTGGTAGACTGGTTACGTATCACGAGGTGGGGGACCAATCTAACCGGGGGACACAATTATCCTTTGGAGGGAGACAGATATAATCTGAGGGGGACAGATTCATCCATGTGAACGTGTCCCCACAGACAGCTGTATATGGCCACAACTGCGTAAATGTGTCCGCGCGGACTCGTTTTGAGGGGGGACAGAAATAACCTCTACACCGAATTTTTGTCTATGCAGTGTTCATCTATGGTGTATGCTGAAGAATTATCAAAAAGGAAATGCAAAGATATCTTGTTTCGCTTACTAGATATCGTTAAAAGACCTTTAATGACCCAAAATGTCAATAAATTATAAACAACCAGGGAATGACGTCATGATGACGTCATTGCAATTTTTCGATATAACACTTCCCGACTTAGATACATACCAAGTTTCAACGCAATCGGACTTAGGTTTCGTTCATAATTGATGTCTGAAGTTTGCCCCTTTAAGACACTGTCACGTGACACCTGATGACGTCATGATGACGAAAAGTTTCGGCGCACATTGACGCTATTGGGACTTTGTTTTGACCAAGTTTGGTTAAGATCGGCTGTTTAAAAATGGCCAAATTTGGGTCTAGAATGCCCCTGTGCTTTGTCTATAGGAATTCCAACGACAAGAAGAAGAAGAAGAAGATACTAGAGGTTGTGTCAGAACACAAGGCTTTTCCGTTTTATGATAAAAACAATTCGTTATAACCTTATACACGCAACGAAATTTGATTAAGATATCAAGCTTTATACTTTTGAAGAGTGCACCTTTAATCTTAAGTCACGTGACTTGGTCATGTTTGTGTCAAAACGAAAGAACTTGCCTAACATTGACTTTTGGTGAAAGAATCATGACCCTAGCTCTTACCACTTTTAAATGAGGAGCTACGTCCTGTTTGACCGGAAGTAGAGGTCACCGAGGTCAAGCAATGTGTCACAAATGAAAGACCTTGCCTAACATTGTCTATTGGTGAAATAATCATCATCATAGCTCTTACCACTTTTAAATGAGCTACTTCCGGTTTGACCGGAAGTAGAGGTCACAGAGGTCAAGCAATGTGTCAAAAAGAAAGACCCTACCTAACAATCATTTTTGGTGAAAGAATCAACTTAATATCTCAAACCGTTGATTTTATGTTGATTTTTAAAGAGTTTGATCATTAAATTCAAATCGCTTGTCACGTGACCCCTGATGACGTCATGATGGCGAAAAGTTTTGGGACACAACTTCCCTATCTGGACTTCCTTCAGACCAAGTTTAGTTGAAATCAGTTGTTTAAAAGTGACCAAAGTGCCGCCGACAAAAGTCTATGGTAACTCAAACGACAAGAAAAAGAAAACGGAGTAAAAAAAACTAGAGGTTGTGTCTGTTTAAACAGAACACAAGGCTTTTCCGTTTCCGCTTTTATTTAAAAAAATGGCATTACCATATACACACAGAGACAGTTGATTGTGATCTTACATTTTATACCTTTGAAGTGTGTACCTTTAATCATAAACTCACGCGAATTGGTCATATTTTTGTCACAAAGAAAGACATTGCCTAACGAAAGAATCATGATCCTAGCTCTGACCACTTTTAAATCAGAAGCTACAACCTATTTCACCGGAAGTAGAGGTCAAAGAGGTCAAGCAATGTGTCACAAATGAAAGACCTAGCCTAACATTGTCGATTGGTGAAAGAATCATGATCATAGCTCTTACCACTTTTAAATGAAGAGCTACTTCCTGTTTGACCGGAAGTAGAGGTCACAGAGGTCAAGCAATGTGTCACAAAATGAAAAACCTAACATTGTATATTGGTGAAAGAATCATGATCATAGCTCTTACCACTTTTAAATGAGGAGCTACTTCCTGTTTTTACAACTTTTAGATCAGAAGCTACTTCCTGTTTGACCGGAAGTAGAGGTCGTAGAGGTCAAGCAATGTATCACAAATGAAAGACCTTGCCTAACATTGTCTATTGGTGAAAGAATCATGATCACACCTCTTACCACTTTTAAATGAGGAGCTACTTCCTGTTTGACCGGAAGTAGAGGTCACAGAGGTCAAGCAATGTGTCACAAATGAAAGACCTTGCCTAACATTGTCTATTGGTGAAATAATCATCATCATAGCTCTTACACTTTTAAATGAGGAGCTACTTCCTCTTTGACGGGAAGTAGAGGTCAAAAAGGTCAAGCCATGTGTCACAAACGAAAGACGTTGCCTAACATTGTTTAAAGGTGAAAGAACCATGATCATAGCTTTTACCACTTTTAAATGAGCTACTTCCGGTTTGACCGGAAGTAGAGGTCACAGAGGTCAAGCAATGTGTCAAAAAGAAAGACCCTACCTAACAATCATTTTTGGTGAAAGAATCAACTTAATATCTCAAACCGTTGATTTTATGTTGATTTTTAAAGAGTTTGATCATTAAATTCAAATCGCTTGTCACGTGACCCCTGATGACGTCATGATGGCGAAAAGTTTTGGGACACAACTTCCCTATCTGGACTTCCTTCAGACCAAGTTTAGTTGAAATCGGTTGTTTAAAAGTGACCAAAGTGCCGCCGACAAAAGTCTATGGTAACTCAAACGACAAGAAAAAGAAAACGGAGTAAAAAAACTAGAGGTTGTGTCTGTTTAAACAGAACACAAGGCTTTTCCGTTTCCGCTTTTATTTAAAAAAATGGCATTACCATATACACACAGAGACAGTTGATTGTGATCTTACATTTTATACCTTTGAAGTGTGTACCTTTAATCATAAACTCACGTGAATTGGTCATATTTTTGTCACAAAGAAAGACATTGCCTAACGAAAGAATCATGATCCTAGCTCTGACCACTTTTAAATCAGAAGCTACAACCTATTTCACCGGAAGTAGAGGTCAAAGAGGTCAAGCAATGTGTCACAAATGAAAGACCTAGCCTAACATTGTCGATTGGTGAAAGAATCATGATCATAGCTCTTACCACTTTTAAATGAAGAGCTACTTCCTGTTTGACCGGAAGTAGAGGTCACAGAGGTCAAGCAATGTGTCACAAAATGAAAAACCTAACATTGTATATTGGTGAAAGAATCATGATCATAGCTCTTACCACTTTTAAATGAGGAGCTACTTCCTGTTTTTACAACTTTTAGATCAGAAGCTACTTCCTGTTTGACCGGAAGTAGAGGTCGTAGAGGTCAAGCAATGTATCACAAATGAAAGACCTTGCCTAACATTGTCTATTGGTGAAAGAATCATGATCACACCTCTTACCACTTTTAAATGAGGAGCTACTTCCTGTTTGACCGGAAGTAGAGGTCACAGAGGTCAAGCAATGTGTCACAAATGAAAGACCTTGCCTAACATTGTCTATTGGTGTAAGAATCATGATCATAGCTCTTACCACTTTTAAATGAGGAGGTTCTTCATGTTTGACCACAAGTAGAGGTCACAGAGGTCAAGCAATGTGTCACAAAGAAAGACCCTACCTAACAATCACTTTTGGTGAAAGAATCAACTTAATATCTCAAACAGTTGATTTTTTGTTGATTTTTAAAGATTTTGATTATTAAATTCAAATCGCTTGTGACGTAACCCCTGATGACGTCATGATGGCGAAAAGTTTCGGGACACAACTACCCTATATGGACTTCCTTCAGACCAAGTTTGGTTAAAATCGGTTGTTTAAAAGTGACCAAAGTGCCGCAGACAAAAACCTATGGTAACTCAAACGACAAGAAAAAGAAGAAGAAGAAGTAGAAGAACTAGAAGTTTGTCTGTCAACTGACAGAGCAAATGACTTTTTCGCCATTTCTCAATTCGATTTTTTTTGTTCAAAGAACGCGCTTTCAATGAAGTATAAAACCTGAAAACAGCATGTTAAATTTCCATTGTGATTTTTAAGCATCAATGTTTTATTTCGTTTCACTATGTATTGTCCGCTTTAACGATTATTGTGAAGCAATGTAATACCTAAAACTTTGCCACAGATTTCAATCAAAAGTTTGATGAGGTCATAGGTCAAATTTTTAATAACCACATTAGGCCTACCGCCAGAGACTGACATCGTTGAAACCAAGTTCGTATCTTGCTCCAATTTTAAATTTGACCCTTCCAGTTTTGACCGATTTTGATCACGTAAGTGTCACGAAACTTCACGCACACGAGACAAATATGTTGTTGCTTGACACATTTTTAAAAACAAGAAAGTCAGATACGATTGAATATTCAAAATTCTGTTAAAAACATTACTTGTTGACGTCATCATGTTCTTGGGTCGCCCCTGTACAAAGGTTTTTCATTATTACAATTTGATGATGATCCAAACTTGAAAGAGCAATAAAGTTGTGTAAGGGGAAAAACGCATACAAACTGAATGGGCTGTTCGGGTTTAATACTGAACACACAGGGATGGGGTGAACGAACTTTGAGACAACGCACGGGTTGTGCATTGCACGAAAAATGTCTACATTGTTGGTTGACGCACGTGGTTTGTACAAGTACACATGTACACGTGAGTTGTGTTGTGTTGTTTAATTCGCCGCGTTCGAGACACAGTTAATTCGGGGTGTCCAAATACAATTTCAAGCTTATCGCAGGGCATGTCCAAGCTCACTGATCACATAGAAACATAAATATACCACAGAACTACCTTTATCCTACTATTTATATGAACATCAAGATTGTATTTCTTATGGTTGATTTTCCAGCTTTTTTAAAGAAAAAAAATTGTTTTTCCATTGTAACTTCCGGACTGATGACGTCATCAATCTAATTCTTGGCACCGTTGTTGTCTGGTTGAAGCTCATCTTAAATATATATTTTGGAGCAATTATCTCAAACTTCTCCACAGATATCAACTAAAAATGCATTTTTGAATTTTTTCAACTTGTCGCTAGAGGGCGCTCGAATGTTTGATGACGTCATCAATCAAATCGGTAAACACCTCATCAATGCCAGATACTGACATCGTTGAAACCAAGTTAAAATCTTTCTCCAATTTTAAATTATAAGACATTTCCTGTTTTGACGTTTTCGACCGGAAGTAAGGGTCACGTGACTTCACGCACACGAGATAAAATTAAGATCTAGAGTTACTTGACACATTTTTTAAAAATAGTAAGGCAAGGGAAAGTACGGTTGAATTGATATCGATTTTTGAAGATTGAAACCTATCCATTTTTGATTGCTTGTAATATGACACCTGATGACGTCACGATGACGTCATTCTTCATGGTGATACTCTGTCATAGGATCTATGACTCCTCAAAGTTTAGTCAAAATCAGAGATTGTTTAATGACCAAAATGCGTACGGAAAAATTTAACATTTATTCTTTGAAATCGTGTACAAAGTGAATGGGACTAAATAAATATTCAAAAATCTATAAAAAATCACGTGATGACGTCATCATGACGTCATTGCTTTTAGGATCATCCTTGCATTAGGGTCCTTCATTGGTATAAGTTTGATGATGATCCGAACTTGCAAAAGCACTTAAGTCGTGCTTAGAAAAAACGTGTACAAATTGAATAGGCTCATTGGAAAAGAAGAAGAAGAAGAGGAAGAGGAAAAAAAAAAATCAGAACAAAAAGAATAACTTTTTCGCACTCGAAAGTGCGAAAAAGTCAAAAACTAGAGGTTGTGTCTGTTGAAAACAGAACACATGGCTTTTCCGCACATTAGATAGAATATTCCTCAAATTGTATCACTTATTTTGTCTGTTTAAGACATGTGGTTTAAGTATCAATTATTTCAATGTAGAAAACTAAAGTTTAACCCATTTAATTGCAGGGTTTATGGAACACATTGCTTGTCATTTAGAATTGTTTCACAAAAATAACCTTGCCTAACATTGACTTTTGGTGAAAGAATCATGATCAAAGCCCTTACCACGTTTAAATAAGAATCTACTTCATGTTTGACCGGAAGTAGGGGTCACAGAGGTCAAGCAATGTTTCATAAAGAAAGACCTTGCCTAACATTGACTTTTGGTGAAAGAATCATGATCACAGCTCTAACCACTTTTAAATGATGAGCTGCTTCCTGTTTGACCGGAAGTAGATAAAACAGAGGTCAAGCATTGTGTCACAAATGAAAGACCTTCCCTAATATTGTCTATTGGTGAAAGAATCGTGATCATAGCTCTTATCACTTTTAAATGAGGAGCTACTTCCTGTTTGACGGGAAGTAGAGGTCACAGAGGTCATGCAATGTGTCACACATGAAAGACCTTGCCTAACATTGTCTATTGGTGAAAGAATCATGATCATAGCTCTTACCACTTTTAAATGAGGAGCTACTTCCTGTTTGACCGGAAGTAGAGGTCAGAGAGGTCAAGCAATGTGTTACAAAGAAAGACCCTACCTAACAATCACTTTTGGTGAAAGAATGAACTTAATATCTCAAACCGTTGATTTGTTGTTGATTTTTAAAGATTTTGATTATTAAATTCAAATCGGTTGTCACGTGACCCCTCATGACGTCAAGATGGCGAAAAGTTTCGGGACACAACTACCCTATATGGCCTTCCTTCAAACCAAGTTTGGTCAAAATCGGCTGTTTAAAAATGACCAAAGTGCCGCGGACAAAAGTCTATGGTAACTCAACGACAAGAAAAAGAAGAAGAAGAAGAAAAAAGAAAAAAAATCAGAACAAAAACAATACCTTTTCCGTTGAACACGGAAAAGCCAACTAGAGGTTGTGTCTGTTGAAAAGAGAACACATGGCTTTTCCGCATATATGATTCATAAAATATTTCACAAATTAATACACATCTCTTTTTTTTATGAAGACGTATGGTCTTTATAAAAAGTATCCATATTTCAATTTAGAACATTTAAGTTTCACCCATTTACTTGCAGGGATTATTGAACATGTACATTGCTTTTCAATTAGAATTGTGTGACAAAGGTGAAAGAATCATGATCATAGCTTTTACCACTTTCAAATGAGGAGCTACTTCCCGTTAATAACTGTTTGAGCGGAAGTAGACGTCTCAGAGGTCAAATATTGTGTCACAATGAAAGACCTTGACTTACATTTACTTTTGGTGAAAGAATCATGATCCTAGCTCTTACCACTTTTAAACGAGGAGCTACTTCCTGTTTGACCGGAAGCAGAGGGCAAAGAGGTCAAGCAATGTGTCAAAAATGAAAGACCTTGCCTAACATTGTCTATTGGTGAGAAAATCATGATCATAGCTCTTACCACTTTTAAATGAGGAGCTGCTTCCTGTTTGACTGGAAGTAGAGGTCACAGAGGTCAAGCAATGTGTCACAAATGAAAGACCTTGCCTAACATTGTCGATTGGTGGAAGAATCATGATCAGAGCTCTTACCACTTTTAAATGAGGAGCTACTTCCTGTTTGACCGGATGTAGAGGTCACAGAGGTCAAGTAATGTGTCACAATGAAAGACCTTGCCTAACATTCACTTTTGGTGAAAAAATCATGATCCTAGCTCTTACCACTTTTTAATGAGGAGCTACTTCCTGTTTGACCGGAAGTAGAGGTCACAGAGTTCAAGTAATGTGTCAAAAAGAAAGAACCTGCCTAACAATCACTTTTGGTGAAAGAATCAACTAAGTATCTCAAACCGTTGATTTATTGATGATTTTTAAAGATTTTGATTATTAAATTCAAATAGCTTGTCACATGACACCTGATGACGTCATGATGACGAAAAGTTTCGGGACACAACTACCCTATATGGACTTCCTTCAAACCAAGTTTGGTAAAAATCGGCTTTTTAAAAATGACCAAAGTGCCGCGGACAAAAGTCTATGGTAACTCAAACGACAAGAAAAAGAAGAGGAAGAAAAAAGAACAAAAATCAGAACAAAAACAATACCATTTCCGTTGAACACGGAAACGCCAACTAGAGATTGTGTCTGTTGAAAACAGAACACAAGGCTTTTCCGTTTTATGATATTAAAATAAATTGTCAAAACCTTTAGCACATAAAGACATTTGATTAAGATATTTAATTAAGCCTATACTTTTAATATTCTTCGTCATGTTTCTGTCACAAAGAAAGACCTTGTTTAACATTGACTTTTGGTGAAAGAATCATGATCAAAGCTCTTACCACTTTTAAATGAGAAGCTACTTCCGGTTTGACCGGAAGTAGAGGTCACAGAGATCAAGCCATGTAACACAAATGACTTTTGGTGAAAGAATCATGTTCATAGCTCTTACCACTTTTAAATTAGAAGCTACTTCCGGTTTGACCAGAAGTAGAGGTCACAGAGGTCAAGCAATGTAACACAAATGAAAGACCTTGCGTAACATTGACTTTTGGTGAAAGAATCATGATCATAGCTCTTACCACTTTTAAATAAGAAGCTACTTCTGGTTTGACCGGAAGTAGAGGTCACAGAGGTCAAGCAATGTGTCACAAATGAAAGACACTGCCTAACATTGTCTATTTGTGAAAGAATCATGATCATAGCTCTTACCACTTTTAAATGAGGAGCCACTTCCGGTTTGACTGGAAGTAGAGGTCACAGAGGTCAAACAATGTAACACAAATGAAAGATAAACAAAATAGCCCAGAATAACAAAGAAAAAGATGACAAATCGTATTCAATGAAGTACACTTGTTCAATGCCATAAGCACCTTGCGGGAATTGCGTGTTATATTTCGGTCCCATTTAAGTTTGAATTTCAAAAGAACCTTATTGTTGTGGTGGTCTGGGTATTCACACCATAAGATAATTTATCATATTTATTGAAGCCTGGTAACGAGGCTAATAGTTATCTTCGACCATACACTCCCATCTTCGTATGTCTGGGTTGTGTTAATTCGCCAAGCGAATTAGTTCCTTAAATAATGACGTCATGCATGGCCTATTTATAGCGCCTATGGCATTTAATGCACTTGTACTCGTTTGTGGCGCATTGATCTAATATTGCTATGCTGTGCTGTGGGGCGCCGCACGCTGGGCAGCATGCTGTACTATAGGACTGTTTTTGACCGTACCGTTGAGCTGTCAGCGATCCAAAACTTTGGGAACTTTTCTCGACATATAGTCTGACATACATATTTCTGACACTACAGAATTTCTGGCGTCGTAGACAGGATCCGGTGGACTGCAATTACACGATGAGGACTTCAATTAATTTTTGTGTTACCCCCAGCTGCTAATTTATTAACATAATTATAAACTGTTGATTTATTAAAGGAACCTGTATCACTTGTCAATTGTTAAAACCAAAATTATATGTGTTTTCTTTTATTGTGCACATTTCATTTGTGTATTCGACTTGAGGAAACAGGGATAATGTCTCATGAAGCATATTAGTATATGCATTTAGGTGTGGTTATTTATTTACTGCATTTTTACTTGCTACGACCACTTTGAGACTTCTTACTTGGGTTAACTGGCTTGACATATGTACAGCTATGCATGGATTTAATTGTGTCTTGGGGTAGGTGCCCTAGGCTTATGCTTCAGTAGCGAGGATTGTTTCGCCACTCTCTTGAATGTATCACCTCATAAGTTCATATGATTATTTACTTGCTGATACCAAACACAATTTTAATGTAGGCTTACGTACAACCATTATATGCTTATACTCTGAGGCAGATATCACTTAACTACCTTTTGCTCCCCCACACGAATTTCTTGGGTCACTTTGTTTGTCTTGAATAATAATTCGTGTCGTCATATCTGGTAGGTTCTACGGGTTGTGTGCCATGGCGTCCCCCGAGGCGTTAAACGAGCTTATCGCAAACTCCCACAAGGCGCTAGCTGATACACTGACTCATGCATTTCAAAACCTGCAAATAAAGCGCACTCCGACCGTAAAGCTTGCAAAGTTTTGTGGCCGTCCAAAGAAGTCGGGTTATCCTAGTCTCGAGTCGTGGTTGGCTGACCTTGATGCCTACTTGCGTCCATTAAATCTGGACGATGATGAACAGGTAGATGCGGCCCTCGATCATTTTGGGGGTGCAGCCAAGGAAGAGGTGATGTGTTGTCATGAGGTCTATTTGGGCTAATCATGATATATTGCCTTTAAACTTACCTGTTAGTTGTTAATGGAGTTGTACTTAAGGCTCTTATCTGGAAAAAAAGCAGGGAAGCGCTTTCCCAGTGATTTTGGTTCAGCGCTTCCTAGCTACATGTAGTACTGTAACCCCAGAAATGGTTGTCTAGAGTGACTGGACATTTTAACAGTTTTACATTGCTGTGATTATATTAAGTGTATCACGGTCCTCGGGATTTTTTACTGTATAACAAGTAAATCAATAAGTACATTATTTGTAACTAGATTGGTCTAGATATTAACGGGTCTTTCTCATAGATTGAGACATAGAGTTATTGTTGGAAGCATGCTGATCACTATTTCTACTTGTGGAAACTGGTCTTAACAAGGCATTCCCAATTTGTATGCCTATGTACGTTTGTGACGGCTTGTTGTTTGGCTCTTGGGGTGGCTGTTGAGTGTCTGTCGGCATGTTTTGTTTCTCACCATCAGTGGGCGTGACCCTGTAAGTGAGTACTTTTGTGGTTCTCACTATTAGTTGGCATACTGTTGTTGTATGACCCGTACGTGAGACTTTTGTTTCTCACCATCAGTGGGCATGACCCTGTAAGTGAGACTTTTGTGGTTCTCACTATTAGTTGGCATACTGTTGTTGTATGACCCGTACGTGAGACTTTTGTTTCTCACCATCAGTGGGCATGACCCTGTAAGTGAGACTTTTGTGGTTCTCACTATTAGTTGGCATACTGTTGTTGTATGACCCGTATGTGAGACTTGTGTTTCTCACCATCAGTGGGCGTGACCCTGTAAGTGAGATTTTTTTGTCTGACTTAGTCACTTAACAGTTTACCGTGATACCAATTCGTGCATCTTTGGGAGATGCATGCCGCACACTCCCTTTAAAACAGTTTCTAATGTAGCAATTTATATTGTATCGTACTCTGTATTATAGTGAGGGTGATGCTACTTTCCGTTTGTCAGCTTTGTAGGAGATAGTTTATGTCATCTCCTTTGACTTATTCTAACATTGCTCAATCATTGAGAGAGATCCGGGAGATATGTAATGTACCGGATATGGTTCAATCCTTTTCTCCGATTTATTTAACGGCAGTATCCGTATAATAATGGTTGAAACGGGCTAATTGTGCCTGTATTGTTCCCCTATACTCATCACTCGGGGATATAAGCGGAACGCTATGTTTATTACCGCTCTATTTTGGTGACTGGGGTCACCATGTAATTTTAGCTCATTTCTCACTTATAATTGTAAATTGGGTGTTGTCTGTGGCCCTCAGTATTATTTTGTACGAGAGTACTTCAGGTAGGACCTGGATATGGTGAGGTTGCCTGAATTCATGATGCCTTGTGCTATGTTTCGGGATATGGATTATGATCCTCCTCTCAACCGTGTCTGAATTCTGTCCGACTTCGTTTATCTGGTTATTGCCAGTTGGCATAGCAGTTGTGCGACCTTTTATTAATGATACCTAAATGTCAGTATTGATAATTCCTAAGTGTCTTTACTGGTCCTGTTTGCCGGAATGTTTCGAAGAGGGATGGTGGTTGCTCCGCAGAGAGAACAGGGATCACACCCCCATCTACCCCTCGGAGAAATGTCTGTTCTGACTTTTGTCTTTATTATCATGATGTTCACGTGAGATGTTAACAAGTAGTTTAATTTAGTTATCTTATTTAGTAAACACCCATTTGATGCTATGTGAGTAATTCTGAAGCAATGTGATGTGGACTATTGATTTTTGTAATTGAGGCACCATCCGGGGCGGCTGGTGTTAAAGCAGGGAAGCTGTGGTGGTCTGGGTATTCACACCATAAGATAATTTATCATATTTATTGAAGCCTGGTAACGAGGCTAATAGTTATCTTCGACCATACACTCCCATCTTCGTATGTCTGGGTTGTGTTAATTCGCCAAGCGAATTAGTTCCTTAAATAATGACGTCATGCATGGCCTATTTATAGCGCCTATGGCATTTAATGCACTTGTACTCGTTTGTGGCGCATTGATATAATATTGCTATGCTGTGCTGTGGGGCGCCGCACGCTGGGCAGCATGCTGTACTATAGGACTGTTTTTGACCGTACCGTTGAGCTGTCAGCGATCCAAAACTTTGGGAACTTTTCTCGACATATAGTCGAGCTTTTTGCTCTTCTTTGAGGTTTCGAGGGCATATTCTGTGACGATATGGTGAGTGTTTTACTTCGCCATATTAGTGGGTTGATTAGTTATCGAGCCATTGTCCAGATAATCAGTCATTTGCAGCATTTTATGTCGTCATTGTGTGCGGATTTGTCGGTATATGCCACTGTGTTAGCATATTGGTACATGCATTACGTGCATTGTACACACGCATTATCGTGCGTGTGAGTTGTTTCTCACATGTGAATGAATGGCGTCCTGTTGTGTGTGAAACCATGGGAACGACCTTCTGACCTTATTATAATACATTTACATGCAAATTGTTTACTCGTACTGCAGTACTATCGTTGGGGTCTCGTCCTGTCATATCATGAGTGGCCATATTTTATGGAAGGCTATATCATAATGTTGTAATAATTCATCTGGTGATATGTGCATTATATTGTATGGAGTTATTACTCTTTGTTAACAGTGGTGACCTGTATCCACTGCATGAGGCCAAAGATGTGTTACTAATCGCCGGTGCCATAAACCCCTTTTGCAGCTGGGTATGTACAATGTATAATCCTGTGTCTGTAATTTTATGTTAGGCCTATGACTTGGGATAGTCATAATGTACATGTAATCAACCAAACAGGTATTCAGTGCAATTGCTTTTATTTTGTCTTTCTTGCCACAGGGGTTGTTTTTTGTTCGTATATACATATTTGTTGAATGAGGAATAAACACCAATCATCTGTTATCATCCGTGGCTGTGTACTGTATTCTTTGTCACCGGGTCCTGGGGGATCAGCTCCCCCTTCCCTGTTCTCGCCCAGGCCTGGACAACCAAGTAGGCTCGCCCTCGCGTGACACTACAGATGTTTCTATTTTCACTAAGTGTAATATCATCAACATATTTCCAGCATTTGCTAGGAACAGGATATATGTATTCTTGCTGAATGGCAAAGATTCTAACTCCTCGGTGAAGCCCTGGTAATACATACATTCGAAGTGTATAAGACACATTTTTTTTCAAATAGATATATCAAAGATAAGAATTAAATGTGAAGTATTTTGTAAAATTTGACGATTAACGAATTCAAAAAGTTAAGATAACTCGTAATTTTGCGATACTATGCTAAAAACCCTCTTGTTTTTTTGTTGTTTATTTTCTTTTTTACAATTCATATGATATAGTAGGTATTTTTCCCCCACACACTTTAAGCTTAATACACTGGTTAAAACCTGCGTGTGATGGGACGTGATGGTAATGACAGATTGGGCTTTACGCTCCTCCATTTACGTTTTCATTTTTACAATTCTCCATTTTCACCGTCTTTGCCTTTTTCACCACGTTTTCATTATATGGATCACGTTAAAATAAGTTGAGCTTGACCTCCATGCATTATTTTACTTCTCGTGTAGGTATGTTATAACGTATGAAGATGACAAATATGTGACTCTCTAACTAAACTAAAGGACTATCAAACTCGATTCCAGTTTACAGACTCGATTCCCGTTTACTTTAAAATGTTCAATTTCAGCTCATTTCGTTGATTTCACGTTTCGGTGTATCCAAAATTAAACCAAATAAAGATGGAGCCAGGAACATGGACAAGATGAAGGATGGTGAACTTTGCAATAATACAGGTAATTTCTGACATTATTTTAACGAGAAAAAAATTTGATGTTGTTTTGTTTATGGAAAACTTCATTTAAAGGAAGCTTGGAGCAAAATAATGAATAACTATTTACAACCAATGAACTTTTATTACCATACAATGTGACAAAACAAGGAAAAATATAAGACTGAATATTACCCAGTCTGCTGAAGAAATACTGATGTTATTACAATAATACGCTTAACTGGTTATATCTGTGTGCATGGAAATACGAAACTAAAAGCCCAAAGCGTGCAGCCCCATAGGAAAGACAATAAATTGCACCAAAAACGACGCCACTGCTGAAGGTCAATCAATAAAACGTGCAAACCTGAAGATCACAATCCCCCTTCGTGGCTTCTCGCTTAAGGTCGATAAGACCCATGACAATGAGAAGAGCAATTAACGTAAATATTTAATTCCATGCACGAGCCAACAGATAAGCCAATGGAATATCAATAGGAGATGGTACAGACACGAACAAAAATGTAAATGTCAAGCCTTTGAAACAACACATACATCGGGATCCATTCGGTAAAGATGAAAACACTGCACTTGTAACGTAGCCTGGTAAGTAGTGCTACCTGCAAAGGATCTTGTACCCACTATGCCTGTGTGTGATTGGAACGACAAGGGGTCCCCATACCCGATGAAGCCCTGGTAAAAAATCATGTATAATTATACCATGCTTGTCTATCTACAATGATAAACTAAAACACGTATTAACGCAATATGAAACCTAGAGTGACATGTTTCAATTTGACAACTGTATACTTGATGAATGGTGACGATTCTAACTCATCGGTGAAGCCCTGGTAATACATACATTCGAAGTTTATAGCTATAAGAAAAATGTTCTCAAATACATTTATCAAAGATAAGAATTAAATGTGAAGTATTTTGTAAAATTTGACGATTAACGAATTCACAAAATTAAGATAAATAAATTTGCGGTACTATGCTAAAAACCCTCCTGTCTTTTAATCCGCATAGTTGCGAAAAAACTATACTGTTTGGTAAGATTTGTTGACATTTTCGCACTTTCGAGTGGTGGCCGCCGCGGGTGCCGCGGCTGGGTTGCCCGCCTCTGCCCCGGCCCCTGTTGGGAGTTGGGACGGATGGCGGGGGCCCGCCCTCGGCGTCCGTGGGGCCTCCCTCACTGTCTCCTGGCCAACCTCGGGGTTATCTGCGGGGTCCGATCCGTCGGCCCCGGTGGCTGCTGGGCAGAGACGTAGCTACGGGGGGGGGGGGGGGGCAGTGGCGTCACCAGACTTTTGAGTCTGGGGGGGGCACAAGGAGGGCACTAGCAATTGTTGGGGGGGGGGCACTACAATAATATATATTATATTTTTTTTCACCAACCCAAATCTAAAATGGGGGGGCACGCGGGGGGGGGGGGGGGGGGGGCACGAGGTTTTCCAGGGGGGGGGGGGGCACGTGCCCCTGGCCCCCCCTTGGCGACGCCACTGCATGCAGCCCGCTGCTCGGTATCTCTTCAACAAACTGAACAGTCGCCGAAATATCGACCTACGACCTAAAATATTCTTCTACTCTACCTGATGTAGAGTAGAATGATATAATACCAACATCTATTTGGTTTCCGGTGGTCCCTTGCTACCGTGAAACCATACGCATAACTCAACAACAAATCCCCGCATTAACATAATCTTTTATACACTCATCAACAATAATCATTTATCGCAATTTCCCCAACAAGATTGAAGGTTGATTTTCATGTAAATTAGATTGGTTACAGTATTGTTTTAAAGTACAACAAGTGTTTCCATCGACTGCTCAGACAAAAGTGAACAACTCAAGCCATGCACATGGGAAGAAAGGCTGCAGCGAGTGCGACCCGGTCGTAAATAATGACAAGGTCGTAAATGTTTGCTTAGCTTTTCATGCCCAGACTGACTGTCTAGTGGTTATAAATTATTTGAGGCTTCAAGTCTGGCCTCAAATGTATTTATCTAAGCACAGTGAACGGAGGTTTCACAACTTGAATTGGCCCAAAATGGTAAACGTCTGATGCAAAAAAGGCCATCTACAGATTAAATGTCATTCACAATGAAAGTGGCTTGCAATTCACATACATGAAATAATTTGAATAAAATTTATCGCACGAATACAGTTTTACCACACAGCATGTTACTTTTTTACAATACTGCATGATGATATTGATATTCAAAATGGTGCTGAATTGTACACGATTTGTGCTCTTTGTTCATTTGGTTCTTCTCATTTTGTTCATTTGTTTTTTTTATTTGCTATTTTTTTTCTCGATACAATTTCAAAATATATACACCATTAAATTAATCTGAGTAGAATTCACATAACAACTTGAATTTATGCAAGACAACGTGTCAGATGTTGGACTTGGCATTTATAGTCTCTAATAACAGGTACAGTGCGGGTCGGGGCTATATCAGCAATGTGTGACTACGACTTCAACTTGAGGGTATACAGTGAAAAGTAAAAAAAAAAGTGTGAACACACTATTCCGCCTGTGACAAAGGCATGTCAGATGACACGATGGAACCAATAGTCAAGGAGTCAAGTTCTTAAAACCCTCTCAGGTGCTAGCTGAACACCCACTACATCTAACGTTTGACTTCAAATGGAAGTTTAAACCATTAACAGCTTTGCTAGGTAGTATGTGGCTTCATTATTGTGGTATCACTAATGAGAAAAATGTGGTATCTTTTGAGGAGCAACAAAAACAAACTTCCCACAATGCAAATGAAAAAAGGGGCGTGGTCGTATTTTCTGACCTCCTAACAAGTCCTTGATATGTATTTTGGTGAATGATTATGTGATTGGGAAATAAATCATCCATTTACAGAGAAATAACATAACAAATATGTCAGAAGCAAGAACTTAAACCCATTTATTGAATTTTCTTTTGTTTTTCGTATTGTTTTGGGGGAAATATTTCAATAATTTTGTGGATATTGCACAGAAGTGCTACCACAATTTGAGGCCACATAGTACATCGAAATGTTCCCTGAGGTCTGCTCCATCAATTTCTAAAGTCGGACCAAAGATGTAGTTAGGGTAGAGAGCTCAATTTTCTTCATGGTCAATGCTGCCTGTCTTAAAGTTGAGAGAATGTTACTCGGGGATGCGGATTATAAATGTTGTTTTTGAAGTTTGTAGTGTATATTAAATATTTGAATTGAAATTAATTGTTCTTTGTTTTCACATAACAATTTAAAAACCGTGAAAACAATATAAAATTTTCCTTTTTAGTCTATTCCCAATAATGCCAAGAAAGATATAGTGACAAGTCAATGAATGAAAACATAGAGACAATTATTTCAGGTGAATGTATCCAGCTATACAGATAAAATCAGGCAATCGTCGCTATCAAGCCGGTAAAATCGGCTAAAAATTCTAACAATTAATCAGATTAATTTCATTCTCAACCTGGGTGCATTTCAGTCTTGTTCTGCCGGCCATCGTTGCAAACATACAAAGCTTCCAGCATAATCAAGATCAGTTTGGAGCTTAGACGCATAGCTGAAACGGTCCACACGCACAGTATGTTCTTAAATGATCATAGAGTTAACATTGTCATATTTCTGTCCCACTGGTCAGATAAAACAGTTACATCCGTCCGATGTGATATCCTAGAATACGATGTAGCTGGTGGAAACAAAACTCTTTTACGGAAAGCTGTTATTCCGAAGAACCGGCGGTTTTGTTCTGATTAACAGTTGTCGTAAACCTATGTCACTGTGTCTCCGGCGTACACATCCTCATTAATGTTACTAACTGAAGAACAATGGGATTGTTGAATTACAGGTCTCGGTGTGAGTAAGTACGCGCCTTGCACACTGCACGATAAGACTCACCGCAATTTCTGTCACCCCACTTACTATCGGGGCGAATGAAACCACAATCTTGTCCACCGGTGCATTGGGCTGCCCATCTGCCCAATTCTTGTAGCTGATCTTCACTCCTCCACTGTGAAGCTTATGCCTTAAAGAGAGCTTATTGCTGACAGAATGAATGCCAACCAACTTGCCGTACTCTTCCGAGCACTTGAGGAGGTAAAGCTGGATTGGATGAGCAAAGAAGTTCCCTAGTAATGCCACTTTGAAGGACAGGGTGGTCCACGATGGAAACATTTTCCCACAGAAGAAGCCCGAGAAAGCAGCGAGAAATTATGAACATTAAAAGAATCACGACGAAACCAAGACTTTTCATACATTGAAGCTATCCAAACAAACGCATTTCAGATAATTTTAATAGAACGGCCTGTTATGATTGTTTAAAAAAATGAGGTTGAAGTAAATTATACCTGATGACGTCAGCAGTAAACATGATGAAGGCAACTGTGTTTGGATGTTGGGTTGTTAGGAACGATCGAATTTCAAGGGAACTATTTTTTTTTTAACTGAATCAAACCAACGTGTTACAGTCATCTCAGCTCAAGCCAACCTAAATTAAGGTGGATACAAAACCTGTCAGGTTGAAGATATTAATATTTCAGATAAGTGGACTGCATCAGACCATCGATGTTTGATCTATTTCCGTATACGACGCAATGGCAAAAAATGACATATATTGGCTATTTGAACTATGCAAGATGATGAATATGACATCGATTATCGTGCCACTGACGACGAGATCCCCACTCTAGGGTTAGAATGGCACAATTCGCGCCAAGACGGTATTAGTGATAGCTCCGTGCGTACGTGTGTGCGGATACCTGTATGTACATACGTATGGTCAGTGCGTTTCTAGTATCCACACCAATACCGTCTTGAACCAAGACTAACCATATACCAGAGTGGTGAATACACTAGAAACGTACAGTAGCACCAGTCCCATTTCAAACACACGGTCTAATTTATACGATGAAGACACCAGACATGATGGTGAGGGGATACAATTATCAAATTGAGCCCCCCCCCCCCCTCCCCTCTTCTGGACCCCATAATATTGACTATGGAGTTCGGGCTTTGTGTACTTTAGTGTCTGTGTGCATTTAATTACGGATAGTGGATACTTAGGAAGACATTCACATAGGGACGTGCACACGAGTATACCTTTTTTCCTAAACATCCTCCAAACCGATGAACTTGAAATTGACATTATGTCTATTTTGACATAATTTCTTCTATTAAAATATATGGACAGCAAAAATGTCTATTTTAAGGTACTTGCCACATCAGCGTCATCGTCGAGTCGTTTTCGCAGACGTTTGCTTCTGCAAATTCAAACGTATATATAACACATTAAGTCGCGTGGCCGTATATGGTTATGACGCAACTTGTGGTCTACATTTGCAAAAGCAAAACGTCTACGAAAACGCCTCGAAAGGCGATGGCACAAGGACAGATAACAAATAAACAGGTCATTATTCATTACTCAACGACTGTTCGTTTGAGGTATGATTATGTTATGTACTTCATTTGATCCCACAAGGATAATAGCACATGTTTCTAAGGGATTATAACAATAATTTAAAAACTGCCTTTTGATATTTGAACAGAAAAGCATGCGAATCATGACGGTTTAAATAATTTCATATTGACATTTCTCAATATAATCAATTTGCCTTCGTCTCTGTTCTCCAGTAATGGCTAATCCAAGCCAATCAGGCAAGGGTTATCATTAATGACCAGAGCAAGATTTGGAACTTCCCTCTACCTTAACACAACAGAGCTCGAAATTAAAACATCGCTACAAATTCAAGTCTGACATAATTTTTATTCTTCATTTATTGTCAATAAAATCATCTGGTTACAACAAAATCTAATATATAAATCTTACAAAGGGTGATTAAGAATCTTACAATTCGTTTAAGCAAATTAACAAAATCCTTATTTGGCAATAATATGCCTTACAATATTTAATCAAATTACGGTCACTAAGGCAAACTCTTTTAAAGAATAGTTAGAATAAAACAAAGTAATAAAATGCTTGAAGTTAGTAGGGCAAGACTTCCTCACGCCAAAACGTCAGGCTCTAAACATTCAAAGCATTTTATTTATTTCTGGCCATTATTTCGGTTCATGAGCAGTTTCCTGCAGATCATTACTTGTATTTAAAGTTTTACTGTTATCAAATTTGAGAAAGGGTTAAAGTGCTTATTATTATTAAAATCATTGCTTAAAACATAATTAATGACTTTATACATTAATATTTTTATATAAGTGTTTTTATTTTGACCAAACATAATAAAAAAAAAAATAATAATAAAATTATGACACGCCAAAACAAATTCACATTGGAACTGATCCACGCAAAAATACGTGTGACGTCACTTGCATTTAACGTAAGCAAGACATTTCGTCGCGAAAAGTGGGTGCCAAATTTATGGCCTAAAATACATCGTTTTTTTATGATACAAATTTTAAGCCCACGGAAAAAAGGTTGAGTTTCTGAACAATACAGATGTATTTAACTTCATTAAAGTTTGAATTACATTTATCATTTCAAAAGGGTACAACATGAATAAGATCTATGATTTTTTTCTTTAAGAACAGGTTTGTTTGTTGTCCTCACAAATTGAACTTAAATATCATCATGTTAAAAACTATTCTGGTTCGTCTTTGTTATCAGTTTAAAATTTACACAATCAATTTAAATCATTATTTTATCTATCAAACCTGTGTATTATACTTTTGTCAATGTTGACAATATGTACTGGATAAATAAAAACTAAATATTTTTCATATCTTATTCCTTGATTCCAAAAATGGTTCATCCCACTAAGTCGGGACATGAATTCCGATGATTTCTGTGTTTTATTTAAAACCAATCCATATCTTAAAGGCAACAAAGACTGATTGTGCGATCAATTTTTGTTTATGCCATGACGTGACTCATTTCCATCTCATTTATCGCACAACAGCAGTGAAACCCGATCAAATATCACTATTATTCCATCCGCATCCTTCCTCGCACCTTTCCACCACTGCTCTGAGCCAAATGAGACAACAAAACTCACTATGATTCACGTCGTGGCATGTAAACATTGATCGCGCAAATAGTATATTAAGAGTTGTAATAAAGGATAACTGGTGTACAAATTTACTGATTGATTATGAGCATCATCACAAATTGTGTCTAATCAATATGGTGGAATGACCTAATACATGTAATACGCATACACAAACACATTTGTCATAACAAATATTAGATACTCTTCGTAGCAATGGCACGTATTATGCCGTATCAAAGTAGTGGTGAATAAGTAGCTGCATTTAGCAATTTATCTAAATAGAATGTAATAGGCACATTTGAAACAGCAGTATTGGTATAAATGACATCAGTCTGTTTTACTTGCACTAATGTTAGCTCAACCGATATTGAATACAATACACACTTTTAAGTGTTAGAACTCAATTCAGTCACATCTAAATATAAAACATCACTGTAAATAATATCACACATAGGTCATGTTCCCTTTCTGTCTATTTTCTTTGCCCTCTAATAAGGAATAGCTCGTGTCTACAAACATGTTATGATAAGTATTCTCCACATGGAACATTTAATCCTTTTTTTTATTTGATAATTTTATGTTTATAAATTACAAATCACATTTTAATGACAACTATGATCAGAAAACCCCCTGATTTTGTTAATTACCACGCACCTCTAACTAAGAAATAATGATACAAAAAATCGAACAGTTAATTTTATACTGTTTACAATGAAATGATGTTTATGTTCATGGTTGTAATTAAGATTCTCCAATGGGTCGATAGACTTATTCAAGTTTGGCTTTCTCTTCGTGTTATTGGTTGAGGCTAATTATTACGACCCAAAAGTAAAGTTTTATCTAAATGCCTGCTTCACGCATTTTCATACTGCATTTTTTCATGGAATACCATGGTATCCAATGGTTCCAACGAAGACCAAGGCGGGTGTGGGTGTTCTCATATGGGATGTACTTACCATTCAAGTGGGAATATCCACACTGTTTGAACCACCAGGCCCCTTCCCAGCTTTGTGCACAGTTCTCATATGACTTGAAATCATTATCTTGATCCTTAGTTGTAAAGTCCATACCCGTGTAAGCGCCTATGGAGTCCCCAGCAGTGCTTTGTACATCATATTCACCAATATTTAGAGTGTAGCGATTCGACACTATTTTGAAACCCTTGTACTTTGCCCATGCTGTGTTATTATGCCAGTCCTCCAATTCAACTCGTAGCTCCCATGGTCCACGAGACACATCTGATGTCAGCATCACTAAGTTATCATTGCCAAGCCAGAACTCACCAGCCAGATTGCCAAAGCCAGACTGGTACTCCGCCCAATCACGGTAGAAATCAACGCTGCCATCTTGTCGTCTCTGAAAGACAGTCCATCCTCCATTGTCCTGTTCCATGTCACAGTAGACCTGGATGGCACTATTCCAAAGTCCACTTGGGTATATTGTGTATATACCACTTGAAATACAGCCAGCATCTAAGAGCATCTTGCAACTTCGTTTCAGTTGAAAGGGATCATCAGGCAGTGATAACAGCGGTGTATTTTCCTCAGTATCAAAGTATACGCTCTCTTGAGCTGCTACAAAGTCACTTAAATGTTCCTTCAGTGTCGCATTGTTCAACTCGCACCGCTTGCCACATTTGCAGAAGTTAAATGACTTGCAAATGTAATCCATGCTGCATTCTAGTCCACATATGACACGAGAATGTACCTGTTTGTAGGCATATGTAGACCCTTTCAGCGCTCTGTTTTTAGCAGCATGAAACATCAGCGTGCGTGAATTGAACACATGTTCACATCCAATGGCACATGCAACCAGTCCTAAGAATACTAGTCGACCAAACATGGATGTCCCCATCGTGAAATTTGAACTGTACGGTTTTTCTTAGGAAAGTTGATGCTTCACATGTACTCCTAGAGCACAGAAGGCTGGTAGGTGATGCGTTTTTACTGATCACATATGTGTACATGTACACAGAGCCAAGTCAGTTATTGTGATTCCAATTTATTATGTAGAGTAGAATCAATAATTGGCGATTGGATTTGAGAGTACTGCGTAGAGCAGCTTCTAACGTTAGAAGTATGAAGACCCAGCAAGCACACCACAGCATTACAGTTGCTTGCCATAAAATGAATTGGATCCAAGCTGAATGTGGGACTACTGATCAAATATTATATAGCGCTACGCGCAAGATGGATAACTGACCATAGGGCGCGTGGTAATTGGTATGGAGGTCGCCATTCTCCATATAATGTATACACGATCCGCCATTTTGGTGTGCAACTGGTGAGTAGTTTGTACACGGAACATATGGAGGCTGGACGCTTTATCAAAGAAAAGGGGAGTGTTAGGCAACATTTTGGCCCGGATTCGATTAAAACCTATTGTTTATTGTAAATAGAAATATTTGACATTGGTGTGAAGCAGTTAAATATGAAAATGGCGTTTTTTGGTGGTTTTTTGACCTTCTTTTGCAAGTCGCTGATATCATGCTATGGAAACTCCGTACGTGGAGCGCCCACCCTCACACCAGGATGGCGCCCATGGCGATTACTCGTTTTAGTGGAGAGTTCTCCATCTTGCGCGTAGCGCTATATAATATTTGCTACTGATATACTCAATCGGTGTAGCAGTGTATCGTGTCTTACACTGATTGGTGAATAATGGCAATTATATACCTTTGTATGTACTCAAAGTCAATGTGGCATATGTGTGTATACTGATTGGTACATATTTTCACTTATTATTCATTGCTACATCCCTTTAGCATCCCATTGGTCAACTGAATGTGCATTACACAGGACTGCAGCATTGAGTCGGGGTATGGTGGAGCGGGGCCGATAGCGTAAGCGTCACCAACGTTTAGTTTTAGGGGCCGTCCATAAAGTACGTATGCACAAAGGGGGCGGGGGGGGTTGTTTTTACCGATGCGTACGATATGCGTACGGGGGGGGGGGGTTCAGGTCAATGCGTACCGTACGCAAACGAAAAATTTGCATAGCATTAGCGCGCGAAAAGAGAGATAAAAAGCGTGAAAAAAGTACCGGCATTGTTTTGTTTCTTCTTTTTTTTTTCTTATTCAACATAATACAAAATAGTAAAATGCATCTGTTAATGTATAAAAACATGTTAAACTTTAGTCATTCATTTCAGAATTTGAAAGTGACGTCCCAATAACGGTACCGGCCCGGATTACTGTGACATTTTAATGATGCTAAAGCAAGGGACCACGATAAGTGAACAACCTAATGTGTAATGCGTATGCCTACAGTGGGAGGGGGGACCACTGCGTAGTACGTGAGTACGTGAGTACGTACTTTATGGACGGCCCCTTATCTTGTTTTTTTTAATGAAGACGAGGGCGCACAGGGGTGTACCCACGTAAATACACTGAACTCCCATAAAACGTCTGACGAGCTCATTAATAAAAGTTATACATTCAATATAATATACATAAACATAGCCCGAAATTTGGGGATTGAAGAAATTGAGCACCGCACCTCCTGTTTGGACCGGGGGCTTCCATAGTGACAAACGTTTTGATGCAATCGGTTGAGAAAGTCGGTCTATTTAAGCCGCTTTACAGAGGGATTGTTTGTAATGGCTTCTTTGACGGGATTGAACCGTCATTTGGTTATATATATTGTGGGTGGAGGATGATCGAGTGTATCTCCAAAATTCAATGATCAACCCACAATAAAATGAAACGAAACTCAAACTTGACATGTTCCTCATCATTTTTTTTATTTGCAACATGAACACCGGTGAGACTTCTGAGTATTTTTCAATGCTTTTTGAAGAAATAGGAGTTATCACTGATGTCTATGGGAGTTTATTTACTTGGGAGAAACCACAGGGCTCCTGCAGGGGCCTATACACTTTATCCATACACGCATCTATGTTTGTCATTGTCCCTGTATACCCGGTGGAGAATAGAACATCAATTCTCAAAAAGAAAACGTGTACCAGACTATTTCGAATCCAAGCATCGGTTTGATTACACTGCTTTGAATGGGGATGATAACTGTAACCAAAAGTTATTCAACAATGTGCATTACAAAATGTGACATGTCTACACGGTCCAACCTTACGATCGTATGTGAAATACTAGTATATTACCTTTTCACCCCCCTACAAATAATTAGTGTTGTAGCAACGGTACCAGTCTAGCAGGAAAGACATAAAACAAACAGTCAATAACATTCAAATTTCGATACCTCTCTATGGCTTAATATTTCCGGCCCAAACACTTTTAATGTCAATGATCAAGCTGAAGGTTTACTTTCAACAGATTGATAATATTTTTCTAAATAAAAGCCAACCAGAAAGTCAACGACGTCGTTCCACTATAGGAGCTGCTTTGGGTGGCAATTTTGTTACATTTTCTGTTTTCAATATTTGTGTGTGATTGTCATTTTAAAAGTAAAAAATATTTGTTTTTAAGACCCTTATTTTTTCGGACTTGCGTTGTGAGTTCAAAATTACGTGCGTCATGCAGTGCAGTTACTACGGTCCAGAGTAACAATGCAAAGGTATACGTCATCTGAATTATTTACCCTCACGGTAGAATTCAACGCTGCCATCTTGGGGCAGCGCCGCTGGCGCCGAAATGTTGGCCTTTTTTCACCGCACACGAGCGCCAAGTGCGTATGCCAAGGTTCACGAATGATCTTTGGCGTAAGCACTTAGCTCTCGTGTTCAGCAGGCTGGTGCGCGGTTCACCGAGGTACTGCCACTAAATACCCCTTTCACACTGCTTCCAGAGGTGAACCACTGTTGGATTCACCATTGGATCCAACAGTTGAAGATTCGAACATCGTCCTTCCATACTAGCGAGAATGTTTTCCAGTGAATTTGGCATTATTTGGGGGCATTGCCTTCAATGACATGCATGTGGAATTCAACCACTACCTACCCACCATCTAAATTCTTAATGAATCGTATAATGTCTGACCGTTTATCATTCAAAATGTTTGGACAGACATAAATCATAGTGATGAAAAACTTCTTATGGTTTTAAGAGCAAAATCAAGTTTATCAATTTTTGTCTGTGCTAAAGTAAAAACAATATATACATAAGCGTAACCAAGATGACTATCCATAATTACTATTGGGTATTTCTCTTGACTTGTTTTCGACGGCAACATGTATGGTTTTGCTCTTTGTACACACAACGGTGTATTAATGCTTTAATTTTACCGGGTGTTTCACCGCGACGACCTTTCACACTGCGCTTCCAACGGTGGACCACCGAATTTTACCCAGGAAGGTTAGTGGGTAAAATTTTCCGAACAATGTACCGGTGATCTACCGGTGGCATATCCGAATTCCCTTTCACACTGAGGAATTCACCGGGTGCACCCGGGTACACCCGGTGAAAACCTCGCTAGTGTTAAAGGGGTAATACTCAAAATTGAACTATTGATCCGCGTAACCTATTCGGGTACCATAAAAGCCCACAGTGGACATACTGGTTTCATTCAACACCACAGACCACACAATTTCCAAAATCCCAAAAAATTCAATGCAAGTGCTCATAACGAACCTTAACGAAATATATATTTAATAAATGCACAATATACAACAGCGCGCAGTTTTCACATACTTATTTAAGGAAAGGCTTCCATATCTTACGTCACGGAATCACATAGATTTGTTTGCTGCCCCCTTTGACGAAATTCAAAGAATCCTAATTTTTGGGAGCTTGTTGGTTGAGCATGTTCCATGTCGAAAGAAAAATCATCTTAAAAAAAGACTCCCTTTCCGTATTAAGGACTTTAATGAATAGTTCTAATCAATTAGCGGGGTTTGTTAAGTACAGAACATCCTCTTTAATTGTGTGTATCATGTTGATCACGTTTTTAAAAGAGCTAATCGCATGATTGGATTAGTGTATCGTTGCATCCGGTCTTGCGGAAAGTGTTTCTGCAGGGTGATTCATGTACAAATGTACGTCACCTGATATAGGGGTTGTACACCATCCAGTATAAGGTGCAGCGAAAGGTAAATTATGTTGTTTCGGGAACACTTCAGTAATGGCGGATGGTATATTGACGATATCATTTGATATCCATGGACCAGCCGGGGTTGATTAGGTTTTATATTTGTTTGTTTGTAATAAGATTTCATGGTTGATACCTGAGTAGATGGTTGATTGCATGCTTGTTGAGTGATATAAATAAAATTGACTTTATGAATAGTAATTCAATGCTGGACAATGTATCTGGCTTATAGTCTTGTCAGTATGATTTTTATATGTGGTCCAGGAAAAATGGAATAGAAAATGGAAATCTGAAAATAAAACGAATAAGTGTTTATTATGACCCCTGTCTGTAGAGTCACTATGACAAGGCATAAACAGTCTACTCTATTGCATGCAGATTAATACAATACGACTTCAGAGCCGTTCAGAGCAGCTTTATTGCTCAATAATTGAGGTCACCTTGGCTGGTGCCAAATCTAGGTTGGTCTTTTATAATAATGATTACCTTTTATTATCGCCCTGTGGTGTGATTTTCACCAGGTACTGCGTTGGATAGAAATCCATGGCGGTCTCTGTTTGGAGATAATTATAGACTAATTTAGTCTTAATGCATTTGGCTGCGTGGGTTGATATGAAAAGCAATTCAATTCACTGTGTGGTTTATAGCACCTCTAGTCTTTCATTGAGTTGGCAGAGTTGAGTTGGACTACATCACCAGTAGAGATGGTTTCTGGGAGGGTTGTTCATTATGCATGTGTGTTAACTTGAACTCGAGTAAGAAATGACATGACTAAGATATGTCAAGGCTGTTCATCGTTTTGCATTTAAAATAACTTTAATTAATATCATCATCAAATAACTACAAGGGAAACTTAGTAATTTTTTAAGTCGGTTTTCCTGATGGTTATTTGATGATTAAATTAATTAAAAAGCCGTATCATCTTTGAGTGATCCCCCGTGTACCGTTCCCATGTTGCAGAATTGCTTCCTGTTTCATTGAAACGATCCCTGGGATATGGCGGTATGTGCGGTGTTTTTTATCGCTTCTGGCTGTCAAACGAACACAGATAATTCACTATTGGGGTCACCACCAACGTAGGGCTGGATGGCTCACTTTGTTAGCTTTTCAACGAATTTAACAATTCAGTCGGTGTCCGTTGTGGGTATTTGAAGATGGCTCAGTTGGTAGAGCGCCTGTACGGTATTCAGTACGTGGCCGGTTCGAATCCCGCTCCAGTCAATTGTACTTTGTAAGCTTTTCAACGAATTTAAAAATTCAGTCGACGTCCCTTGTGTGGGTATTTGAAGATTATATTAATTAAAAAGCCGTTTCCTCTTTGAGTGATCCCCCATTTACCGTTCCCATGTTACATCATTGCTGCGCGTATCATTGAAGACATTGAAACGATCCATGGGGTATGGCGGTGTGTGCTTGGTTTCATGGCTTCTGACTGTCAAACGAACAAAGATAATTGACTATTGGGGTCACCACCACCGTAGGGCTGCATGGCTCAGTTGGTAGAGCTTTTGTCACGAACAACTTTTGTCAAGAATTACTAAAATTATCAAACACGTTTGTTCACGACCATTATGTCCGTTTGACCGATAACGTCCGACAACAGATTTTGGCGAGAAAGAAACGATTATGTCCGACCCTTTACGTCCGACAAACGATTATGTCCGACCCATTATGTCCGACAAACGATAATTTTTCCACCCATTGTGTCCTACAAACGATTATGTCCGACCCATTGTGTCCGACAAACGAATAATTATGTCTGACCCATTGAGTCCGACAAACGATTATGTCCGACCCATTGTGTCCAACAGACGATTATGTCCGACCCATTGTGTCCCCAAAACGATTTTGTCCGACCTATTGTGTCCGACAAACGATTATGTCCGACCCATTGTGTCCAACAAACGATTACGTCCGATCCATTACGTCCGACAAACGACTATGTCCGACCCATTACGTCCGACAAAGGATGAATCATTCAAAGAGCCAGAATTGTCTGTCCGCCCCACATTTCTACTAAGCTTTTTACCCACGGTACGTAAGTTAAAGTGATTCATCTTGTCATGATGACGAGCAAATGTAAAAAGCAAATCCCAAAAGCAAATCACCTAATATTATTGCTATTTCTTTTAATAAAGATAAATCAGTTTACAATTCCAGATAGATGTTCAAATGCTGTTCTCTTTAAACGGCAACAGAGACCAGAAACAAAAAAACCTTTAATAGACAGGAATCTCTTTTATAATACATGTATTAGTCAACAAAATATCTCTATTGACATAACGTTGTGGCCCCCTGTATAAGGTCATATTTGTTTGTGTATTTGTTTGTTTGTTTTTGGCGTGGCGTAGGCAGCGCCCTCGTGGGGCACGCGATAGCAAACTTGTCGGCCGTCGGACACAATGGGTCGGCCATAATCGTTTGTCGGACACTTTGGGTCGGATATAAGCGTTTCTCGGACACAATGGGTCGGACATAATCGCTTGTCGGATACAATGGGTCGGACATATTCGTTTGTCTGACACAATGGGTCGGACATAATCGTTTGTCGGACATAATCGTTTCCCGGACACAATGGGTCGGACATAATCGCTTGTCGGATAGAATGGGTCGGACATATTCGTTTGTCCGTTGCTTAGATATTTGGCGCAGCATCACTGGCGCCGAAATCGTGGGCTGTTTTCACTGCACACGAGCGTGAGTATAAGTGAGGGTGAGTGTGAATATGCGCGGTTCACCGAGGCGCTGCCACTTATTTTCATTCTCAAAATTCTACTCCCACAAAATTCAACGCAAGTGCTCATAATAAGCCTTACATAAAAAACTTTCACGAAATATATGTGTCATATATACCCAATACACGACCGCGCGCAGTTGGCATATACTCATTTAAGGAAATGCTTCCATATCTTTCGTCACGAAATCACATAGATTTTTATGATGCCGACTTTGACGAAATTTAAAGAATCCTTTTGTGGAGCTTGCGGGTTGAGCATGTTCCATATTGAGAGAAATATCATCCAAAACAAGACTCCCTTTCTGTGTTCAGTGCATGTGAGATTTTCCCATGTCAAGTAATTTAACGAATAATTCAAACAAGTGGGCGAGGTTTGTTAAGTAAAGAACATCCACTTTAATTTTGCGTATGATGGCATGTTGATCACGTTTTCAAATAGGCTTATCGTGTGATTAGAATAGTGTGTCTTAGCTTCCGTTCTTGCGGAAAGTGTTTCAGAATGGCGTATGTCCCCTAAATCAGGGGACGTACACCATTCAGTATAGAGTGTGGCGTGGCGTAAATTATTTTGTTTGCACAAACGAGGACACCGCAGTAATGGAGGATGGTATATTGTGCCTTCGAATCGGTCTATAGACACTGGACGATATCATTTGATATCCATGAACCAGCCGGGGTCGTTTGTTTTGATAATATTTCATGGTTGATACTTGAGTAGATGGTTGGTTGCATGCTGGTAGAGTGATGGTTATAAAAAAAAGTAACTATAAATAGTAATTCAATGCTGGAAATTTATCTGGCTTATAGTCTTGTCAGTATGATTTCAGATGTGGTCCAGGAAAAATGGAAATCTGAAAAAGAAACGAATAAGTGTTTGTTTATTATGACCTCCGTCTGTAGAGTCAGTATGCGAGGCATAAACGGCATACCCTATCGCATGCATATTAGGTGCGTTCCCACTAGAAAAAAATCGAAAAGTGGATCGCGATTCAAAAACCGATTTTTTTTTTTTTGCGCGCGTCCACACACGGGAAAAAAAATCGAAAAGTGGATCGCGATCCAAAAACCGAAACCGGAACCAAATCATACGTAATACGAGCCTGAAATTACGGTCGGACAAAGGATATTTTCCGAGCACTTTATAAATGTGTTTACGTGAATTGCGCACGGTAAAACTTCGGTCATTCAGCTCCGATCAAAGTCGCATGCAAATCATGAGAAGTGGCTGTAGCCGCTACCACCATAGACTTGTGTGTAATATCAAGCCACAGCCAAGAATTTTAGACGCGGCCTTACAACTGTAAACAACGGCAGTATAAAGAATTAGACGTAGGGAGAATTTGATCATGAAAAGCACCCCGCACACGCGGTACGCTGCATATGCAATGGGATTTTTACGAAATTCTCAATACATGTGACAGATAGAAAGCCACGTGGTCTGTATTTCTGCAGGTCCATTGAGTTCACGTGCGTGAAGTTTTCACTCTGTTTACACGTTCGGCATGGTAGTTTATAGGCCTAAGTACACGAACGAAGTTGTTGAAAACTTGTGCTTTTGGGGGGAAACTTGTAGCAAGGCCGTTCTTCTAGTAATATTAATAACCATGAGTCGAGAAATCGCTTCATCCCATGTTAGGCCTATGAACATCGGGAGCAAAGCGAAGGAAAGTGTAACGTTAGACCTACACAGCGATCGACGGACGTACACTGTGTAAAAGAATTCTTAGATTAATTTCGTAAGTAACTTACATGTAATTTTACACTGTACGTAACGTCTAAATTCAGGCTGTAATGATTGCTTTGCTTGAATGTGTTATGCTTGTGCACACACTGAACTTTCGCGCGGAACCATGCACGAGTCATCAGGGAGGCCGGAAGTTTATCTGCGCACACTGCATTGTGGGATGTATCTTACCGATTTTCTCTTTTCGGTTGCGTCCACACACACAGCGCCCGTCAAATAATCGCGCTGTTTCCAAAAAATCGCAAGAAGAACTGCGATTTGGATCGCGATTCGAATCGCGGTTTTTAGTGAGCTTTTTGCGTCCACACACGCAATAAAATCGATTTTTGAATCGCGATTCAAAAATCGAAAAGTGAATCGCGCTGTTTCGTTCTAGTGGGAACGCACCTATTAATACAAAACGACTTCAGAGCCGTTCAGAGCAGCTTTATTGTTCAATAATTGAGGTCACCTTGGCTGGTGCCAAATCTTGGTTGATCTTTTATAATAATAATTACCTTTTATTATCGCCATGTGGTGTGATTTTCACCAGGTACTGCGTTGGATAAAAATCCATGGCGGCCTCCGCTTAGAGATAATTATACACTCATTGAGTTGACATGACTAAGAAAGATAAGGTACAGCCGTGTCTTGCTCTCGATATGTCAAAGCTGTTCATCGTTTTGCATTTAAAATAACTTTTTAATTAATATCATCATCAAATAACTGCAAGGAAAACTGACTGATTTTTTTAAAGTCGGGTTTCCTTGTGGTTATTTGGTGATGAGATTAATTAAAAAGTCGTATCATCTTTGAGTGATCCCCCGTGTACCCTTCCCATGTTGCAGAATTGCTGCCTGTGTCATTGAAACGATTCCTGGGATATGGCGGTATGTGCGTGGTTTCATCGCTTCTGGCTGTCAAACGAACACAAATAATTCACTATTGGGGTCACCACCAACGTAGGGCTGGATGGCTCGGTTGATAGAGCGCCTGTACGGTATTCAGTACGTCGCAGGTTCGAATCCCGCTCCAGTCAATTGTACTTTGTAAGCTTTTCAACGAATTTAAAAATTCAGTCGGTGTCCCTTGGGTGGATATTTGAAGATTATCTCAATTAAGAAGCCGTATCCTCTTTGAGTGATCCCCCATGTACCGTTCCCATGTTACGTCATTGCTGCATGTATCATTGAAGGCATTGAAACGATCCCTGAGGTATGGTGGTGTGTGCTTGGTTTCATGTCTCCTGACTGTCAAACGAACAAAGATAATTGACTATTGGGGTCACCACCGTAGGGCTGCATGGCTCAGTTGGTAGAGCCTTTGTCACGAACAACTTTTGTCACGAATTACCAAAATTATCAAACACGTTTGTTCACGACCATTATGTCCGTTTGATCGATTACGTTCGACAACAGATTTTGGCGAGCAAGAAACGATTATGTCCGACTCATTACGTCCAACAAACGATTATGTCCGACACATTACGTGGGACATAATCGTTAATAGGACACAATGGGCCGGACATAATCGTCTGTCGGACAAAATGGTTCAGACACAATCGCTTGTCGGACACAATGGGTCTGTAATATATTCGTTTGTCGGACACAATGGGTCGGACATAATCGCTTGTCGGACACAATGGGTCTGTTATATTCGTTTGTCGGACACAATGGGTCGGACAAAATCTGTTGTCGGACGTAATCGATCAAACGGACATAATGGTCGCTTACACACGTTAGATAATTGGCGCAGCGCCACTGGCGCCAAAATCGTGGGCTGTTTTCGCTACACACGAGCGCCAAGTGCGTACGCCAAGGTTCACGAATGAACTTTGGCGAAGCATTTGACCCTCGTGTGAGTATGCGCGGTTCACCGAGGCACTGCAACTTATTTTCATTCTCAAAATTCAACTCCCACAAAATTCAACGCTCAAGTGCTCAAGTGCTCAAAACAAACCTTACAAAATAAACTTTCACGAAAAATATGTTTCATATATACCCAATACACGACCGCACGCAGTTGGCATATACTTATTTAAGGAAAGGCTCCCATATCTTACGTCATGAAATCACACAGATTTGTATGCTACCCCCTTTGACGAAATTTTAAAAATCCTATTTTTTTTTGAGCTTGTGGTTGAGCATGTTCCACATTGAGAGAAAAATCAGATGTGGTCCAGGAAAAATGGAATAGAAAATGGAAATCTGAAAATAAAACGAATAAGTGTTTATTAATACCTCCGTCTGTAGAGTCACTATGACAAGGCATAAACAGCCTACTCTATTGCATGCAGATTAATACAATACGACTTCAGAGCCGTTCAGAGCAGCTTTATTGCTCAATAATTGAGGTCACCTTGGCTGGTGCCAAATCTAGGTTAGTCTTTTATAATAATAATTACCTTTTCTTATCGCCATGTGGTGTGATTTTCACCAGGTACTGCGTTGGATAGAAATCCATGGCGGTCTCTGTTTAGAGATAATTATAGACTAACTTAGTCGTCATGCATTTTGCTGCGTGGGTTGATATGACAAGCAATTCAATTCACTGTGTGGTTTATGGCACCTCTAGTCTGTCATTGAGTTGGCAGAGAAAATGTAATTGAATGCTTCGTTGGCCTACATCACCAGTAGAGATGGTTTCTGGGAGGGTTGTTCATTATGCATGTGTGTTAACTTGAACTCGAGTAAGAAATGACATGACTAAGAAATATAACAATAGGTCCAGCCATGTCTTGCTCTCGATATGTCAAAGCTGATCATCGTTTTGCATTTTAAATAACTTCCAATTACCCCATAATATACGCCATTGCTCTTCTTTCCAGTGAAATCGCGGAATAATGTCTATTTATATTTTTTCTGTTTTTATTTTGTGGTTTGTATTCTTGTGTGAAGGATTAAATGGCAAACATAGCTTGTCTTCAATTAGATAACATTTGTGGTTTTACCATGTAAAGCAAACCTCTTCTATAAGTGTGTGGCTCTTAAGGAAGAAACCATGATAAACACTAAACGCTCAGAGCAGTATGTTCTGCTCGTCTTCCTCATGAAAATGAAGAGAACACACTGTTCGAAACGTCGAGTCTTTACCACCGGTTCTCAGAACAACATCCCACTTTACCATCCACATGATTATTAATGCCTAAAGTAACTACCATTCCATTCGTCCAGGTGCTTTTATTATAATACCCAAATATCTTTTTATTTATGAGACAAATCGGTGTTGTATATATAGCGTTACATTCGGGGTTTTGCGTTTAAACAAACTGACAAATCTGTTTCGTAATGAGCTGTGAGCAAAGTCTTAAATAAAATGAAACTGCGTATTGAAATGATCAAGATCTCAATTATGTCATGTTCTTTCCAATCTTGCTTAAATAGTTTGGATTTTAAGCTTAAAAGTCGCCGACCTGTTAATGTTAAAAACGTAATAGTACAAACACGATTTCCCAGTCTATGGTTTCTGTGCATGGCTGTCTGCCCGGATTCTTCAATTCGTGAAATCGTCGACGAAATGTAAGTTTCTCTTGGCGGCTGAAATTGGAGTGCGGAGACGGAGATGTACGTCCTGCTAAGATCCAGGGACCTTATTCATGAAGCCCTCTTAAAATCACCGCTACGAGCTCCAAAAGAGCTGCATAAGTATACGCAAAACATTCTCTCAGAGTACGCTTAGGGTTATTCACAAAGCACTCGTTGAGCACTCTTATCATGAACTTTCTTAACGACCTCTTAAGCTTCCTGGGTGTATAAGATATTATACACCCAGGAAGCTTGGGTTGCGCTCATGGAACATACCTCTGTCGCCCGGTCATATTGGAGTCTGTGGACAATAATTATGTACACCAGTTAAGATGGCCACGCCGGCAAAGCGTACGAGAAAAGCCAATAGGAGACTTTGGAACATCGGTCTTCAAGTCAATAGCGCATGTGCACTCTCTTAATGTAAAAGAGTGAAAAACTCACTCCGTCTGCAGAGTGATATTGAATTCACTCTTTTAAAAGTGAACTTCACTCTTAGTCGAGTGGAAAAAACACTCCCGGTTTGAGTTTCGTCTTAAAAGTTAAATCACTCTTTATGGAGCGCTCGTATATACCACTCTAAACGTGGAGTGTTTCGGTAGTCACTCTATATCGAGTGAAACGTACATGGAAGACTAAGGTCTTCTTTAATGCTTTAATGTGCCACTGAAACCTTCCATAGCTTTTGGGGGGGGTTGTTTGTTTTGGGGAAAACTTTCCATTCTAAAAAAATTGATATTTTTCAATGGTTTTCGACCCCTGGAGTAAGGCATGCAAACTTCTTTCGTTAGCTCGCGGACGCCGGATGGATTTCACTAAAATAAAAAAGTCACTCTTTTTAGAGTGATTTTTGTTTACCACAAGCAGCCAATCACAAACGTTTTCGTAGTCAGTACTAATTTGCATATAACTTACGCGCTCATGATCTGAAAAAGTTTCAACGGCCGCCATTGTTTTTGTACGGCGTAGGCGACAGCGGCATACACGTTAACGTATAGGCGTACTGCAACTGAGAATGGACAAAGTTTGGAAGAGGCTTGGCCCGGTGTTTGAGGATGCAACGGTTGAAAAAATCCAGCAGAAATTTCAAGGTAACTTTTTGTTAGTGGATTAAGCTATTGCTTTCCTTACGTAGGTTTGTTATAATGTAGTTATTCGTGTCATTTGTAAATTGTTAGGCTGCTCGATCGTCGTACGGTACGTGGGCTAGGTCCAACGTTAGGCCTAACGTTAGGCCTGTATACCGGTGTAGTGTAGGCTGTAGTGCAGAACACACGAGACTAGGGCCTGCCTAGCATCGCCGTATACGTGTAATTTGTAAGACTTCGGCAGTCATAGGGCCTATTTATAGTCACGAAGCATAGAGTAAATAATGAACACAAGTGCACATAGCATAGGCCTACACAGGCCTACGACTTTTACAACTACACAAGTGCACAATTGCTCCAAGTACTTGGCATGATTATGATAAACATTGTATGCAAATGTTTTAATAATATTAATAATCTTTATTTTGGTTTCCTCATTCAAGGCTGATGGGACAGATGTTGAGCAGTTCGCAACAACGAAGGAGGCAACCTACACCCAACCCTTCAATTAATCCTGGCCCTCGGTGAAATGGACAGTGAGTACTTCATCATGGCGGATGCTATGAGTATGACTATGACCATCCCTGCAGGAGGTTCTCTTCTTGAGGCTTTTGACCACCTTTTCAAGGTTCACTACATATTTGGTGTACACTTTGCAAAGCCGCTGCAAACCTTCTTCAACTTCTTTGAGGGCATCGTATACAAATTTAGAGTTTTACTAATGGTCAGTGTCAGAGAACTGTACTCGAAAATGGTACGAGACATGAGGCAAATTGAGGGGTAAGCTAGGCCAACATTCATAAATTACATACCTGGGTTTGTTTATACAATCAGGGGTAGTTTTATTTTATGAATTTACCGATTTTGGACGGAATTTTATGTGAAAAATTGATCTGAAAGTTGAATTAATAATTTTGTAGGATTGCCTAAGTTATTAGCTTTCAAATGAGGCATCGCACAAACAAATCCATCAATGGGAAGTTATAAATTAATTAATGTCAATTTGATTTCAATTTGAATTTTTGACATATGTCATCACAAATTGACATTAATTGATTTTTCCGTGCGATACCTCATTTGAAGGCTAATAAATTAGGCAATCAATTCAACTTTCAGATCAATTTTACACATAACATTCCAGCTTAGGAACTCTCATGATTTCCCCTGATTTCACTTTTGTATCAAGTTGTGTTTCTCCATATTTCAGAACTGTTCAGACAATTTCTTTTGAAATCTGGAATCCCTGAGACTTAAATTTATATAAGATAATTTTGAACATTTGAATGTGAGGGATTTCTTTGTGCAGCTGCACATGGGAATATTAACCATCGGGCTTGTGTTGCTCTTGGACTTTTTGCAACCCTCAAACCTTCTGCCGATTATTTCGTGGATTTTTAAGTTAATATACCTCCAGTCACAACCCTGCTGTACAGTCGCAACAAAACAACAGAACAAAACAAAATACTTTCAAAAATCAATTAGGGTGTGGTCTCGAAATTTAAGACATTGAGAAGAAATAATTAAGTAATGAATTTTTAATTCTGATGTTTGCATAGGATTGTCCTGTGGAGGTTTTTTTTATAATCTTTTTTGGAAAATAAAATACTTTTATCCTGAATTGAAATTGTGTTATGTTTCATTTATTTTAGTAGTCTTGTACAATAACTTCAAGTTGATATGTATAATTTTATGTACTCTGCATGTACAACAGGTTGTCATCCAATCATGTGGAAGTTTGAATCGTTTCGTCTTTCAACAGCTGCATCGTTGCAATTTGAAATGGAACTGCTGATTTTGTCACAGTGTTTTATTTTGACATGCTCACCGACAGTATAGTCTTCACTTAGTAAAAATTTCAAGTCTTTTCAAGTTTGACATGTTCACTCCTTAAAAGAGTGCTTTGTAAACACTCCAAAAGGAGTTGTCTTTTTAGAGTGATAGTCACTCTTTCACTCTTTTTAAAGAGTGGTTTTCGTCACTCTTTAAAAGGTGAAATTTCACTCTTTTTAGGAGTGAATTATGACCACTCTTTTTTTCACTCTAAAAAGAGTTGTCCGCCATATGGCTCCTTGTAAGAGTGGTAATTTCACTCTTTTAGAGTGGTTTTTCACTCTGTTACATTAAGAGAGCACGCACGCGCACAACAACGCGCGCATGCCCACAATTGCGCGCGCATGCTCAGAGATAGCAAAAAGAGACTCCGGTCGACGTCTCAAAAGTCTCCCATTTCTGTCCAGTGGATATCAATAAACTTATTTTCCTTTGAATTAAGTCAGTGTCATCCAAATATCCTTTGGCCTATCTTTTTTTTTTTTTAAATCACGCACAATTAGAGGAAGTACGCTCAGACAGCATTTTCGTAAGCCTGTTTTCATTTGGTGTGTGATTCTAGGTAATACATAATAATATGCTTTAATAATGATATTAATAATTGTTAAAGGTAATATCATACATTGGTTTCCGTCAAAGAAATACAGATTCATGGGCTAAAATATCAAGGGGGATACAGTTATAGTTATCTGTGAAAATTTCAGTCCCATACGGTGCCCACTTTTTGAGAAAACAGTGAAAAACGGCCACAGTATTTTAAGTCTTTTCTCTGTTATTTTTTTTCTTTTAAAAGATCAAAAAGATTTTCGGTCGTTGTTTTACCAATTTCTGGATAAATACACCATTTCAGACGGAAACATTTTAACGGCAGGTTTCTACCAGCATCATCTTCATACTCAGAAAATAATACGTAAATCTGTGAACATTTCTGTTTTGTCTCTTACCAAAGTATGATACTATCTTTAAGGGGAAAGGTTCGTCTTACAAGAATTTAATTTGAAGTTAACATCAGAAATAGCCGAACGATATGTCATTTTTGTTGGCACTTAAATATCTTCGGTGTCATCATATTGTTATATGTCCAAGGGATGTAGGCGACCCCCAAACACATGCTGCCTTCGAAGAGCTCGTGTTTTCCCTCTCCAGCAAAACCTATCCGACAGTTATGATCACTTGCGTGTCAAATGATGCTGACAAACAACGCACGTAAGACTACGAGGACGCTAAGAATCCCTCAGAGCACACGTAATTTTAAGAGGGTCTTATTAAAGGGTTCACTTATATTTAAGGGCTTATTGTGAATACCAGGTAACTTACAAAGAGCGTGTTACGATTGCGTAAGGTGCTCTTAACCATTAAGAGAGCTTCATGAATAAGGTCCCAGTTAAATGGACTTCACCTACATCAATCCAAATAATTATATTCCTGCGGCACTAGAAGATAACAGCATCACGAACAGGGAGCCATTCACCAATGCAAGAAGGATGACGCTAGGCTGACCACGCCGAGCATCCATCCAGGAGCCAGTTGGAGATCTCACCAGTTATTACTCAGAATAGGCTTTTGCCATACTGAAAATACGGCCATTTTAAGATGCACATTGAGTCGAAACATTGCCATTGGCCAACGTGTTGAAAAATCTTGGTGGTAAGTATTGTGAATCGGTCGTGTTTTATTCAATTGTTGTTATTCTCAAAACAAAAAACACATCGTTTTCAACAAATAATTATGATCTTTATGTTCTACTTGAAAACTCTTCCATCCATGTTTTTACTCGAAATCCAGATCATAGATGCCTATAAAAACCCCAAACGAACATGTTTATTTAAGGCAAAAAAAAACATGATTGGTAAATGTCACAGAACATCACTCACACTTTTTCATATCAAACATGTACATTGAATAATCAACCTGTCAAAGTTTGAACTCAATCGGACATTTGAGTCAAGCAACAGACTCAATTTTTCTAATAAAACATAAACAATGGTTTTGATCTTACCCCGAGATAAAAACTGTTTTCGATCTTTGTTTGACTAATTTCTGAATTAATACAGTTTTTCAGGCTGAGATATTTGAACGGTATCTTTCTACCAGCACCATCTCAATATCCTAAAAGTTATAAGTAAATCTGTGAACATTTCTGTTTGGGTATTTTCAATCCTTTACTTACCTTTAATGGTACATGTATATGGATACATTGTGAGAGCGTTGAATCTTTCCACGCAGAGTGCCAAGTGTCTGCCGTCCTCTGTCGGCGCACCTGTAAAACGTTGCAATCAGCCAATATTAACTTATTTCTTGTGCAGAATTCTGAGCGTTCCGAAAGCATAATTTTCTCAAAAGTATTTATCGTCTTTTTATGGGAAATGTTGCAACGAATCTACGAATTCCACGAAACTATATCTTAAACGCCCTCTATTGCCGCCAGTCCCCACATTATCGATATTAGGTAGATAAAAACTATGGCCAGCACCCCTAGCATCCTCAGCGGCACCGAGAAGTTTAGCCAATGCTACATGCATGTAACCATACTGTTTGAATGGGAACCAGTCTATTATCATAAGTATTGATGGCGCCAGGGATAGGTTAGCGGAATGATGCATGAACGCGTGCAATTTATTTTTATCCTAGCCGTCCGCCTTCAAAATATTAAATCCAAAATGTTCTTTGTTTTTTTGTTACAAATCTTACAAACAACAACTAAGTTAACCAATACACTGGAAATATTACCCTTTTAACAAGACCGTAAATATATCTCTGAACGAAACAACGGATTTGTAAATCCGTCAAGTTGCAACAGAGACACCTCGATAGACTTTGTCAGACATGCTTTGTTTAATTCTGGAATGCACCAGTTCAGTCACGCCATCCAACCCGTTAAAAGGCTTGACATACGTTCTCATTGAGCGATCATATAGGCTACTTAAGAAAACTGATGTACCAAGCAATGCAGCGTAGGGCTTGCAGCTCACCCCGCCCCACCCTGAAAACCACTGCGCAGTGGCCGTTGACCGTGAATACCACACCCCGGGTGCATGCCGTGTCCCCTTGCGCTAAAGACCATCGTTCCACAGTCATAGATGCAGATGTACTTCATTGATGCTGATAGATGCTGATGAAACAAGTTTATATATACCCACTGGAGGCTATTAAAAGGTGCAGTTTCTTACAATACATGCCATACACATTGAATTTAAGTGAAATACAAATATATACTAAACTTCAAAATGCATATCGTGGCTGAGAAAAGTGGTGAAAGGTTGTCCTCTTTCTCCGCACTAGACACATGACGAGTGTTTATCCGAGTTGATGCGGTTAAGACGTGTGAGATTTAGGAGTCCGACATGAATTTTGTGCAGAAGCCGGAACTGAATTAAATTTTCTTTCTTACTATGGGCCTCTACAAAACTATGCTTGAGGTTAGGCTGGGGACATATTTCAATACCGCCATTTGAAGACAAGATAGGGATTGGACCACATGATGAAGCTGGGGAAAGACTTCAGCTTCACCATGTATTTCAAGCATTTCAATTCATTTAGGACACAAATGGCAGTAGAAAAACAAATGCCAAGCCTAGCCTCAAGCCCCATTTCTTAAAGGCCCTGTGATATATGGGAGATCTCATTCCACGGAAAATGTCGATCCGAAAAGAAAACGTTTTCTCTTAAAGATTGAATATTGACGGGGTTCTTTTTTATAAGAATCATTATAGGGGTTCTGAGATTGGCAATGGTGATGTAAAGGTTTGGGGTTTGCTAATGGTCATTGGGAGTTCAGAGACATTCGGCATACATAGTGTGGAGGTAACGCATTGAACTATACTTGGGAAGGACATTGTATGATTTATTGCTTTCATTTGGCAACTTCTGCCTCCAGAAATCTTTGAGAGAACATCAGTGTTGCAACTGTGTAAAACTACCAACATCGACCCTTTCCTCTGCACAGTGATCGTGTGACCCAACCCTTTCATTTCGTTTTGTTGACCTCAGAAAATGGCGGTAGCGAAAAAGACCCAAACGTAGCCTAAAGCCTGGTTTCGTAAAGACCCAAAGTCTGAACTGCGATGTCTGACTTGTCCAGTGATTGTGATGACGGTGGTATGTGAGTTGCAGTGATGTCAGAGAGATTCTGTTAAGTCAAGTTAATGGGAGAGGACACTCTGGCTGATGTTTCGTCTTCTGAAGTATGTGGTTTTATTTCTGAAAACGGGAAAGTAAGAGGAAAGTTGTTACATGTCTTTTCTCGTCGTCAGTCAGTATTTGAATATTAATTAAACATTTACAAACTTCATTTTAAATAAAGAAATAGAATAAATGGAATCTTCAGTTTAAACAACCTACATCTAAACTTCAATAAATAAATAAATAGAAAAAAATAATATGGCGGCTCTTGGCAATTTCCCGTCAAACCGTTTCTAATGGCCGCCATCTTGGGAATTAGGTATATTTAAGAAAAATTACATCTTAGCCAACGATGTCGGCAATTAACATTAGATATTACATAGTACACAACCTAATGTGATTAAATAATAATTAAGATATCTAGACAGTGTAGTTTGATCTAGATGGGATTTGGAACTACGGTATTTCAAAGATCGGCGTAGGTCTACATGAAGAATTAGCTTACCGTTTTACGAAATAATCTAAATGGCAATACATACAGCTAAGATCTGTAGAAATACGTATGTACAAGCAGGCATAAGTGTACAGAGTTAATTAATTAACAAATATTGAAATAATATAAGACAAATTTACCTGAAAACGGGAAAGGAAGAGGAAAGTTGTTACATGTCTTTCCTCGTCGTCTGTCAGTATTTGAAGAATATGCTGACGTTGGTCCCGTATACGTCAGGCAATTCTGATTGGTCGACGAATTACAATTACAAAGAACCAAATTTAAATAAAGGGTAAAGGTAATCTAGGCGAAATTATAATTTTGCAAGGAGGGTATTTTTAAGATTTGCCACACTTGGTTGTAGTTATAGGCAGACATGTTGGGGTTTTGATGAAATGTTTTTTTATTTCTTTGATAGAGCAGAGCAGCTTAAGTCAGTCTCTTTCATGGGTGTCGATCCCGGGGGGGGGGGGGGAGGGGGGGGGGGGAAGGGGGCTGGGGGAGGATATGTCCCCCCAATATTTGAGGTGGGGGGATTTCGTGTATTATCATCCCCCCAGTATTTCTAGGTTGAATACCATTCAAGTTTATTGTATAGAAGTATAACATGGTCCTTGTTTCTTTTTTAGTCTTCGCAGTGAATTTATACTGTTTAATTCCTCTGAATATCGTTTTAAATGCTCTAAAATGCGACTTTTCGACTCTGTTTTTATTTAAAAAAAGTCCCTGGTTTGAGAGGGGGTATCCCACCTCTCACAGCCTCCCCCCGCTCGGTGGCTTCGCTCCCTCGCATAGGATGCAAAATTACTAATCATCCCCCCAAAAAAATCATGAAAAGAAATCGACACCAGTGGTCTCTTTGTTATTGACTTAGTATTCTCCACAATCTCCCGTCTCTCTCGTTATTTTCTTGTTATATTTTTTTTTGTTTTCAACTGAAGAGTCACCAGCCTGTTGCAAAGAGCTTCACTCAAACGGCAGTGTTCAGTCCTTGGTTGAAAATATGGGCAGACATGATTGCAAGGTTCTTATTTCGTTGACCGGGCAGAACAGCTTAACTCAGTCTCCTTGTCATTGACTAGTACTTTCCATTATTCTCCGTCTCACTCCTATCGTCTTGATAAATTAATTTTACAAAACACTCCCACGATCCATTGCACCATACAGTCAAGGATAGTATAAAATTAACTATCCTCATAGCGGGAAGTTGTCGTGGTTTGTGTGTAAAACACTGTCAAGGTGAGGCCTTTGTTGGGAGATTTGATGGAAACCGTGCAATTGTTTTCAACGGATTAAATTATAGACTAAAAAGGCTCAACATCTGACATGATGACTTGCAGATATTAAAGTTAATTTGTGAATTCTGCTCAGATTTTTAATCATATTAAATGGTGAACCGTGCAAATAATCAACCCCAAAACTGTATTTTTAGGGGGCTTGAACAAGCTTGAAAATTTTCATTCAGCTTTCTGTCCTGTTTTAAAAACGGCCTTGGACCCACACCGTTTGGTAGGGGCTTAACTCTTACAGTTTTTTCTTTCTATATTTAATTGCCTGTTGCAAAGAGCTTTTCTTAAATAGCAGTCAGCCGTCCTTGGTTGGAATTATACGCAGACATGGTGATTTGTTTATTGAATGGTTTCGAATTTCTTCAACCGGGTATAGAGCATCTCAATGCAGTTTCTTTGTCATCGACTTAGTACGCTCCCTAATTCCCCTTCTAACTCCTATTGTCTTGGTTTAATTTACAAACGCTCCCACCATTTATCGCACAATACAGTCAAGGGCCGTAGGCAATTAACAATTCTTCTAGCGGGAAGTTGCCGTGGTTCGTGTGTAATACACTGTCAAGGTGAGGCCTTTATTGGGAGGTTTTAATGGAAACCGTGCAATTGTTTTCTGATGGTACGTGGGCTGATGCAGTTTCCATATCACGTCACTCTCTCCCTCTGTCTCGGCTGATCATTTCAGTGCTTGAACTTGGAAACGTGTGTCTGTAGTGGTTTGATGTCTGCTCCGTGATTGTATGAATCTAGCCAGTATACATGTTTACCAACATATTCTGGGCAGGATTTGTTTTATATCGACATTACTTTTTACTTCAGACTCCAGATAGAAAACAGAAATAGAACACTGACTGATATCGCTTTGTCATTGCAGAGGAGTTATTGTGAAATTATTCTTTCTCGACGTTTGGACAATAACGTGTAGTTGCTGTCATCATGTTTCCTGCGATTGTTGTCGTATTTGCTGTTGTATCAAATGCTCCTCTAGTTTCTGGTACGTGTAGAAGTCTGCTCCGTGGGCCACGCTGCCCTCCGGAGTGGCATCACTGGGGAACTTTTTGTTATTTGCTCACTCAATCCAGAGTTACCCGGAATAATGCTAGATCAGAGTGCGCGAAGTTCGGTGGCATTCTGGCCGTGCCAAGCCCCCTAGAAGAGAATGACTTCATCGTAGATAACGTGATTCCTGACGGGGTGGATGCATGGATCGACTGCAACGATCTGGAGACCGATGGAATCTGGGTTTGCGAGGAAGGAGGAATGGAGGTCAGCTTCAGAAATTGGGATAATAATCAACCAAACAACAACGGCGGACAAGATTGTGGCTTTATTTCTCGATCATGGGGGACTCGTCGGAAGTGGCATGACTACGATTGCCTGAGTACCTATGGGGCAGTGTGCAAACAGCCTATTTATTCTCATGGAGACTATTATCATTTCAAACAACTTGAACCATTATCTTTGGCGCAAGGCTCCAAACCATCACCCATTCCTACTCACGAGGAACATTTAGTCAGGCAAGTCTACATGTCTCAATAATATAGCATCGACAATAAATACCTCGGTCACATTTGCAATACGGCTAGCGTACGGCGGCCGTTTGTACCCGAAATCGAGAGAAACGTGCGGCGGCCGCAGAAAATCTGCGGCGGCCTCAGGGTTGCCTTACGGCACATCCCTTTTTTTTTTAAAGACCGTAGGGGTGGCCGTAGAATTATAGCGCGGAGTTATAACTCTTTTCATTTATACGTTCGACGTGGCACTTGGACCCGCCGTAGCCATCCCGTAAAACTTTTGTTCGGTTCCCGCCGTACGCTCGACGCACACTATCCGTAACACTTTGGAAACTTTGCAATGAAATGACCATCGTGAAAAATCTTGATGTGTATGGCAAACCCCTCATTATCATACTCATTGTATGCTGCGGGCGCTTTGCAGCAAGCTTGCATCTTTCATTTTGACAACGGCCGCCGCAGGGTCACCCTAAGGCGACCGTGCGTCATCACTTCAAAGGACGTACGGCAGCCGCAGGTTTTTTCTCCCCATAAATTAAAAATACGCCGTGCGGCAACCCTAACAATGTGACTGCTATAGTGTGTTACCGTGGAATTACTGCGGCGACCCTATAATTGTTACTGGCCGTAGATATTTTAGAATCCATGGCGGCCGCGGCAAATGTGAGCAAATGTGACCTAGGCATTAACTTATCCATTCCGTTAAACAGTCCAATTGTTATATTTGTTTCGAAAACTAATAGGCTTAACAAGTTTTGATTTGAACCATATTGTTTCATGACTTTGGTAGCTGAAATTCATATCTTGCTTGGTCGGTTGCAAATTATAATTTCCCAAATGACATTTAATGCAACAATTATCGCACATGCGTAGTATGATTTTTCAGTACAATGAAGCATTCAATTCAAAACTTACTTTTCTTAATAAATAAATGGCACTAATTGGTAAATCATTTGTTTGTGGGAACGAACGTTATAACGAGATCCAATGTATTCGCAAACTTTTAAGTTATACATTATTTATCGGTTTATTATTTATTCTTTGTTTGTTTGTTTTTTCGTCACAAAATATTCAATTAAATGAAGCATTTGGTACCCGTTACGATTCGTTTTGAATATTCGTCACCGCATTGCATTGCTTTCATATAAGTTCAGTTATCTTAGTTGGCAAATGTCGGTAATTAGTGTTTACCTCGAAAAATCTACCGTAGCTGTGAACTTATTCGGTTATGTTTATTCGATGTTTTTGAGATATGAATTGGAATTATGGTTGCAATTGCCATTAAAGAACTTAGGTCTGTTAAACAATCAACAGTCTTAATACTCTAAAATTGATCACTTTACCGTACTGTAAATTCGTGCAGTAAGATAGTCAGGATCATTGCATTAATGAAATGCATAGATAAAAACCCATTGTTCGTGATAAAGTCTGACGAGGTTTCCCTCAAAATAATATTTAATAAGTGTGTCATTAATTATAATCATTGCATTGTTGTCGTCGTTTGCTGTAGGTTTACTAGAAACAATTGGCAATAATTGACATGTCACGGACCGGTCACATGTTTCCTAACTAGATAGTAGTGCGAATGGGATAAATATTCGGTATCACTGACTTTATCAATTCGTTATTCACTGATCAAATCATTATTAAAGATGCATTGTCCGCTATTTGGGCAAAGTGATTCATAGGAATAAATCTTAAGCGAACGATGCAGGTTTTTATCCATCCAAATATGTGTAAACGAGTGCATATTGTACTTGGAATATAATTGCTAAGACTCATAGAGCTACTGAAAGCCCGGTTCGTACTTCGTGCCAACGTGCGAAACGAAACGAATCTGTATTGCGTCACAATAATCATACGAAACCGCGTTTAAATTGTAGCGTAGGTACCACTAAAGTCCGTAATTGTGTTATTAGTGCTCGATGTTCATACGTTATGATGTCACTTTGCAAATTACATATTCAAACTAGTCAGCATTTATTTCTTTTAGGGGAAAAAATCCACATCTTTTGACGATAAGCAACCTGCGCTATAAATTTAGTCCAGTTATAATATACTTTGAATATAAGAACTAATGTATATTGATAAACTTTTCTCAAAATTCACTTTTGAAAAGAATGGCCTATTCTCGGTCTGTTTCCCAAGTTGAAGCTTACACATTTTGTTGTGAAATAAGCAATTAGATGTTCACATTTAAAACAAACTCGAAGAAAAAAACAACCTGTTACAGCTATGCAACTGCACATTTTGAGTCATGAAAGAGGATTTTGCTATCAAAATGTATCGACCCGGAAGGCATACTTATATCTGCGTAATACAAAAACTTAAGCAAGTCAAATAATTCATAGATGACCTTTGACTTTCATGGAATGTGTTTTCTTTGTGAATGTGCTAAAATTAATTCACCTTAATTAAGCAGATAAATGATATGATATGGGTATTGACATTAAGATCTTTCAAATTATTGAACAAATTATTTTTTGAATTGTGAAGAACATTTGATCAATATTATAACATGACAATAATAACAAAAACGGGCATTGATTTGTTTGTATTCGTTTTCAGATAACTAAATGATACATTTAGAGGTGTTTAGGTTGGTTTTAACATGTGTTGAATGTATATAAATAATTATTGTAATGCAAGTGTAAAATTGACTAATATTTTTCTCCGTTAATTTCAATTAAAGGTAGCGTCATAAATTTATGATGCATCTGGAAAAAATATGTCTTTTTGATAACAGACCAGTCGTCATGCAAATGAAATGTGTTTCCGCTGATTAAAAAAGCATTTGTTAAAGTTGCCTTCAGGCTGTAACCAATGGATTACAATGGCCAAACAGCAGTTGGTAGCCGCTGTGATAGAGGGCGCACTATTAAGATCACAATCACAGTGCTGTATCCCTTAGCTGACTGTGAACTGATTAACAATCATGATGAAAAAAAAAATACCGTGAACGTTTTTCACTGTCTTGAATCAACATTTCACAGATGACTGAAACTGCTTTTTTTTAAGTTCCCATCAATAGGTTTTTTTGACGAAAGTATAAATGTGACTGTTGAGGTTCATGCAGGTAATTATAGCAAACCATCATGTGAAATTAAACATTATACATGTGTAGAATCAAGTTACGTTTGAAAAAAAAAAGTCATATGTGTAAAAATTAACCACATAAAAATAACACGTGTGGTTCTGTTATGTGTTTGATAATCCGTCTTGATATTTGAAAGCTGGTTTTCTGGATGCTTTGATTCAAAATGAAATACATGTATTCAATTCAAAGGCGATTTTAATGTATTAATTGATTAATTTATATAATTATCATTACAATTATTGTATATTTTTTTTGATTCATTGGGAATAAAAATTATTGTGAATGTTTATGGAAAAATGTTCGTTTATAGAAAGTTTCATTCATGTATGTGCTCAATAAATTCATATGCAGACGATTCGTTGGAAAATATTTCCGGCAAATATTCTCTTCCAGCAAAAAACCGAAAATTTAAAACCGATGAAACCGACTTCGCCCAACACCCTTGATCTTGTCAATGCAGCACCTCCTTTGCCCTTACCCCTGGCCATACTCGGGTCTACTTTCACGTTCTTGGCCTCTTGTCGGTTAGCCTTGAAGAAAGATCCTGCTAGTATTGAAACATCAAGATTAGAATTGAACTCCAAGAATGTGTCTTAGCAATTTAAGGTCATTATTTAGAATGATTAACAGTTTGTTAGCAGCAATTCATTACTTGCATTTAAAGGCAGTATCATACTTTGGTTTTTGTCAAAGAAATACAGATTCTTGGACAAAAATATCAAGGACGATACAGTTAAAGTAATCTGTGAACATTTCAGTCCCATACGGTGCCCACTTTTTGAGAAAACAGTGAAAAACGCCCACAGTATTTCTTAAGTCTTTTCTCTTTTATTTTTGATCTTTTAAAAAATCAAAAAGATTTTCGGTCGTTGTTTAACTGATTTCTGGATAAAAAAAAACATTTTCAGGCGGAAATGTTAAACGGTATGTTTCTACCACCACCATATTCATACCCTGTAAGTTATACGTAAATCTGTGAACATTTCTGTTTTGGTGTCTTACCAAAGTATGATATTACCTTTAAAATACTTAATAGGTACGGGCGCAATTATAAGCCATTAAACTCTACTACATGTATAAATTAATACTAAAATGTAGGGCTTGGCCTATTTCTAGATTTAGAATGCAACTCCATGAACTAATATTTAGGCAAATGTTTGAAGACTTTAAAACCATCACAGGGGCGGATCCAGGATTGTTTTTGTGAAATTGAGGATGCTGGAGACAGGATTTCGCGCCATTCTATTTGTTTTTGTCTTCTTTTGTATATTGTTTTTGTGTTTTACTTTGGTCTTACTGTCTTACTTTGTTTTATTTTATTGTGTAAGTCGGAATAGATTTTTTTATATGTTCACGGGTTTATTCCATGACATTCAATTCCATAAAATCATGATCTTAATGGCTGCTCCCTATGCACGGTGTTGCGCGCAATAACGATCAATCCCACAGGTGACCTGATATTGCTCGGGTATATGGAATAATATTAGAATTGCCACGGTGTGCTGAGAGAGCCTTCATATCATATCGCCATTAATAGATGCATTCAACACACACATCCACTGCATACAGTGTAGAATTGAGAATACATCGAGGCATTGAGGAAAACCTGGAGCTACATGCGCGTCTCTGGTAACCATGGCAACCGGTTGAGCATGAATGTGATGCAATCCATGGGTTGTTTTCCGAGGGCAAAATCTTTTTACATATTATTTTATGGCGCAGCTTATCACCACAATGGCACCACCATAGCACCACCATATCACCACCATACACTTCTGCATTGCATTTATGTAACCATCGTGTCCCTGCCACTACCCCCATCACCTTCAACGTTATTGTCATGACCCTTACAGCCATACACCGCCATTTATATATATTTACCTTGCATACATGATACTATAATTGTCGCCTAGTTTGTACCTTTCTCAATATCCACTGAGTTCATGTATCATATCATCACTGCATACACAATGCCTTTCAGTTCATAAGGAAATAAAATTCAAAGGTTCAGGTGGGCAAACCATTACTATTCATTAGTACAGATTTATTGTGGTTCCCGCGTTGATATTGGATTCGATGTCCAATGCTGAACCCTTCTAGATCAGTGTTGCTGTGGTATGACATTAGGCACTACAAGCAGTGGTTGTTGCTGAGAGAGCCTTCATACCGCCATTAAGGGATGCATTCAACACACACATCCGCTGCATACATTGTAGTATTGAAAATACGGCACAGGGAGAACGGCATAGAGGGAGGTAAAGAATGCTAGATGCGCATCTCTAGTAACCATAGCAACCGGTGGAGCATAGACGCGATACAAGCCACGGGTTGTATTCTGAGGTGAAATCGATGCAGGCATAAAGGCGTCGCTTTGTATAATGCAATGTTCAAGATAACTGTCATGATCAAAATACCACTATATCACCTCTATATCGTCACCATCATATCACAACTATTATCACAACCATATCACCACCATATCATCGCCATGTCACCACCATATCACCTCTCATCACCACATAGTCACAAATATCAGAAAGATCATAACTATTCCTAGCCTACCCCAATTACTACTCGATGTATTGATTATATCCACCGTCGTTAGAGCACATGATCGAAACCTATAACACTGAGAGACAAAGCTAATCTCAAATAACATGAAGCATTTCAGGAAGTTGCGGTTTCAGCTCTAGATGCATGATAATGCTAAGTCGTATATTAATGTATTCTTCATTTTCAGTGTTCAACCTCTGTGCATATAGAGGGGTGTTTGTGTAGATAAATTCGCTTCCATTAACCGTGGCCTTCATTGCCCTGTTATCTTGGGATTCAATTTTTTTCTTTATTTCAAATGGTTTATCGCTATGTTTACTAATAATCGTCTGAGGTAGTTATATGCATCATTTATAAAATACAAAAAACCTTGGGGTGAGTTTGAAAATGCAAGGCAATGCAACACAATATAAATGTTGCATTCAAATTGCTAGTTGCGAAGTAGGATACATTACAATGTATTCATGGACATATTTCTTATAACTCTTTTTAAGTTTGGACAAAAGAGCGACATTTTGAAATTAATGAAAATATTAACTGCGGGTTGTCATTCTTATTTCTATCCTAAAACTGGACATTTGGAATGATTTGTGTTGTTTTTTCTCAGCACTTCGGAGTAGCGTCAGTGAATGATAAGATCGTTCAATTAGATAACAACGCGACAGGGTGAACATCTATAATACTGACCAGGAAATGTGCCCCAAGTTCCCCACGACACCACCGTGCGATGACGCTCAAGCCCCGGTTAACATAGTACGCGAGATGGCCTCGAGCTCCGGCTCTGTCGTGATAGGCGACGTTAAGTTGAATGTCGTAACGGAACACCGATGGCGAGACGGTACCGTGGTGCAATACATTCCCACCGCAGAGCCGCCGTACTTCATCGCTGTGGGTGTGAAGGGCAACCTACACATCGGCAGACGCGGGGAAATTGTATTGAGGAGATTGACGGCAGTGGTACCAGGGTGTTCACGGTGACTCCTGTGATTGCCGAGGAGCAGGTGTCGTGCTGCAGTGTCTCCTAGACGGAGCGGATGGGCAGAGTTTTTACGCCGTGTTACACAGAAAGGAATCGAACATTGGTCACGTCCATCGTTACAGTTCTACCGGGGACTTTCTTAGGTGTACGGCCAGTGATCTTTGCGATTCAAACGGGATCATCCTCGAATTTCGTGGGGAACCGGCAGTGACCAACTGCTCCCCTTTAAAAGGTTATGAAAAACAGTATATCTCATTTGATCATTTCTTGCGTGAGGGATGCAAATTGAGGTGATAGTAACCAGGCACATCAATTGGTTAAACAAATAGATACATGATTTTGTTTTGGATGGGGATGTCAATGAAATCTTTGTATAGTGATTTTTTGATACATTTTGAAATGAAAATTCGAACTAGATCCGTTCTGTAGATGATTAGGAATTATGCATATTATGAATGATTATGAATGATGTTATGACTATGTATATACAAATATGCACGGGAAGCTTAGATCATTTTCACACATGTTTCACTTCGAATGATTTGCAACCAGATTATGCCGCTGTGCACATTTCACAGTCATGTATAAGCTGTGTGTAGAGGTGGTCCTTGTATTGCTTTTACATGCAGTGCTAAGTGGCAATCATAATAAGTTTCAGTTCTCATTGTGTTGTGTCTTTATATAGATTGTATATCAAGTCCCGTACTGTCTGAATTTCTACATGATTCGATCGTTATGTAGAATAAAGGATGACTCAACTCGCGATGATTTTGCAATTAGTATTAGAATGTTGCTACAAATTTAATGAAACATATGTATAATATGTAAGCTGCTATACGTGGTTTGATCATGTGTGAACATATTGATCATGGATGTTCGTATATGTTCCTCGCTGCGCGCTCAAGACTAAGTATGAATCATTAGAAATACAAATAAAAAAAAATATTCGCGTTGGTGAATTCCAATAATGTATTTTATTCTGAGCTCCTAATGTAAGATCCAACCACATTCAGACATTTTTGTGACATTTTACGGGCAATCAATCAACATCCTGAGATGAATTATTCAATCAATCAATCAAAATAAAATCAACACAGTAGGCAGCAGGAACGCCAAAAACAAACACCTTGAAAACATCTTGAAATCTGGAAAATTTCACCTTTATCCACAACATTGATCCACATCCACTGCCGTTGAAATGTCTGCATCATCATACACGAATGGAAGCGGATACAACTTTTCATTCATTGCGTAACATGAGAAATAAGAGTAAGATCTACTTACTCTACATTGTTAGTATCATTTTGTTATGATCGTTGTGCAACATTTGAGTTGTGGTCTAGTTTTGCCCAAATCAGTTCAGCAATTGCTATGTATAGAATATGATTGCACCTCCTCATATCTGGTCTCGTAGTTTTATGCACTGTACGAGATTTTGCGTCGAGATAACAGCAGCATACTAGGGGCATATCAAGCCCCGTTGTGAGCGTTCCAGGTGGAGGGATGGGGATAAGCCTTTTGATGAGGAGGTAGAGGAGGGCTGGTGCAAAGGAGGAGGGAGTAGAGGGGTTTGCTGTGGTGGAGTTGGAGGAAGTGGAAGTGATAATGCCAGTGAACGGATACTCCCTTCGTTTATACAGTGTGCTTCTGTCCGATGTTTATCAATAAGACTATATCATTATAATTGGGCAATATAATAAAATGATACAAACACTGCCTCTAGATTAGACTAAGGGATCGAGAATGGGTAGTCCAGCGCTATCATCAACGCAACCGGCGACGATCATTTTGTTAATCGCAGTCGAAAATAAAGAGGGCACTGGGAACTATAATACTACTACGCCTGGCTCTAAACAAACGTTCGCGCGTTTTGAGAAGTGTGTATGACGCCCTCTTCATGCTTACAATCCAGGATCCGGCGAAATGGATGTTGCTGGGGTTTCATCACAAGCAGGAACTCACTGACGTCACTGAAACTCACAGATGCTACCTTCATCACATTTACTGGACCAGTCAGACATCGCAGTTCAGACTTGGTGCTTTAACGAAACCAGGCTTGAGGCTAGGTTTGGGAAATGATTTCGAATTTTTCTTTTTCCGAGGCCCCCAAAACGGAAATAAGCTTTGGTCATTTGTCTGTAATATGCTAATAAACTATGTTTTAAACGTGTTTGGGCGTGACCAAAAAAACTGCTAACACTTGTGACAATTTGCGGTTAAGTTTAACTGTACTCGTCTGCACGAAGCGTATGAACTTAATGGGACCATGTCAGGGTTTGCAAACCATCGTGTACCATTGGTAAATAGCAAATTGTGACGGAGGACTTTATTAGAGTTCCTCTGAGTTATTTGATTTTATCTTATTAGCAGAATCTTTCTGTATCAGCAATCCAAGATCTTCGCTCATGCTAAATGTTGATGAACATTTGGAGTTTGGTCTCATTCATTATGTAGCCACCAATCAACGCTAGACTGGTTCCCGTTCCCTCCGTTGTCTACTATACGGCTACGTCTGTCACTCAACGAATATACATGTATATCGAGATCGTTGTTATATTTTCCACTAAAAATGTAAGGATGGTTTAGGGAAAACAAGTCAAATTCATCAATATTTTTATGAGGCCTACTAGCTTTGTAATTGGTAGGCCTAAGTCAAGTATCGAATATACCGCAAGCAATAAAGACTTACCAGTTAGGCTTTCGAAGAAAGATGATGTTTGTGATTGTATCTGGAAATGTTTGATGGCTGGTTGTCCACGATTCACCAAGTTCGTCAGTCAGGTGGTGTAATTATCTCAGCTCATGGGGGGACATCTTTGAAGACGAAAACTTTCCTACTACGTTTTTGCGTCTTTGAAGATGCGCAAGGCGCTTTTTTTTTCCAGCTAAAAGTGTTGCTGCTATTATCAACAGATGGATCCACTGTGAAGCTTATGACTTTTAAATTAAAAACGTCACAGTGGATCGGTGACAAAAACAAAACACATTTCTGAAATAACAATGCTAGATACTTATAAACTGTTTTTGGAACTAATACACTGTCACTTTTATTTATGATTGCATTTACACGTACAGGTAAATATGACATACTTTCTCAGTGTTGGGTGAATCTCTTCATGTTTACTGGAGTATTATAAGACAATCAATCGTTGACATTATAAACATTTCGCCAAAAACTATTCTGAACTCAGAATGAAATATTTTAGATCATCATTTTTTTTTAAGTTACTAAATTCGTTCGTTTTAGAATTATGTTTTGATTGTGTATTTTAAAATCTCTTGCCGAAATAATTGAGGGACAAATTGCATAGAGCTGCGTATGCATAATAATGATTGTGCGCTTTATTGATTTTAATATTAATTTTCATGTGGCTGCTTAATATTCAGCACACAAATAATATACTTAATTCTTCTACACCGGTTGTTTATAAATATCTCTGACTTTTCAACGCCATTTACCAGGCGAGTGTAAGGAAACCTTCGAAAAACGTGTATGTTTGAGCCAACGTTCATGTTGTAGTATTAAGCAGGGGAGAATCGTTTACTGTTAGGCAGCTCTATGGAATTGAACCATGTTGTAAATTACAAACCTGTCATGCAAAACAGGATACCTACAAATTAAAATGTCAGTTACAATAAAAAAACAGTTTGAAATCCACTCTAAAATTCGAACACAATTCATGGCACGAATACGATTTAACCAAACAACATGTTACTTTTAAGCCATTCTGATGCTCAGTGATCTTGAAATACGTGACTTGTAAGGGTTACAGAACAAGCTGAACAGCACTCACACTTTATGTGATTAAGAAACAATTTGCTATATAGAAAAGTTTGAAGTCAAAATGCAAATTATATAGTAAAACTGACAACTTATCTTAAATTACTGGTTTTCTGTCTACCAATGCATTTTGATATAAACCATGGTGCCAAAGTGTAAACGATTTGTGCTATTTCTATTATTTAAAAACATCTTAAAATTCAAATTTGATTATATATTTTCTATTACTTTTTATAATTGTTTTTATAATTGTTCTGTGTAACTTAATTTGGTTCGAGTTATAAATTGTAGGCCTAACGTCAAACAAGACTACCCACAGATTAGATATCTTTCACATTGAACGTTGATTAAAATTTACAAAATGAAATAATTTGAATAGAATTGAATCACATGAATCAAGTGTAATCACACAATGTATTTGTTCAATACCATACGGATGCTTATTGATATTCAAATGGTGCTGAATTGCACACGATTTGTGCTATTTTCATATTTGTGTTGCTTGTTCGTATTGATGTGGATCCACTTAAGATATGTACACCGTTACATAAACCTGAGCAGATTTCACAAAACAACTTGAATTTATTTAAATCAATATGTGAGATGTTTTGCTTGGCCTTACTATAGTCTGTAATATACCGGTGCATTGCGGGTTTGTGCTAAAATTATCAACAATATGTGACTACGACTTAAATTAGAGAGTATAAACGAGAAATGAACGTAAATATTTCTAAAGAAACACTGGCTTTGTTGAAAAAGAAATTGACGTGTGCGTGTTTGTGTGAGGGCGGTGCATGGGGGAAGGCAGCCAGAGCCAACACCGATTCTGACTTCCGAATAACTGGTTTCGGTGAGAGTAAGTAGTCTGCTTGCACACTGCAAGATAATAATTTCCGCAATCATTGTCATGCCACTGACAAGTACCTTCGCAAGTGACACCACAATCTTCTCCACCGTCATTTGGCTGCACGTCTCTCCAATGAAACCAAAAATCAAGAACAATTTTGTTCTTCCTTAGCTAAAAAAAAAATAACGTTGACAAAAACAAAAAAGAGCACTGTGAGAAATTATCTTTTTTTTTTCTCAAAAAGTGGGCACCGTATGGTTCTTGAAATTTCAAAGATGGCTGTTACTGTATCTGCCTTGATATTCGTGCCTTAGGATCTGTATTTTCTTTGACGAAAGGCAAAATTCCTTTAATACTAATAGTTGTGTTCAGCCTCACTTGCCATGGTACGGAATGGAGTCCAAATATTCACGGTAAACTGTTGGTTTCAGGCTAGGCACTGATGCCTAATGGAGCAATTTGTTTGGGCATTCAGCATCAGATGGCATGACGGCATCAAATATAAACCACTCAATAAGGTAGGACTTGCGGTTGCACCATGTACAGATAAAACTCTTTTTGTGCGGTTTTGTGAAGAACCATTGGTGAACACTCGACGTTCCGAACAGTTTGATTTGATCGTGTGTTCGCAATATAGTACATTTGTAGCTGGTAGTTGTAGTACACCCATGTCACTGTGTCTCTAGCGTGCACAACGTCATTCATGTCATTCACCATCTGAAGAAACACTGGGATTGTTGATAGAGAAACTGAGATGTACATGATTATGTGAGGGCGGTGCATTGGGAAAGGCAGCCTGATCCACACCGATTCTGACTTGTGAGTCGGATTACTTACTTTCGGCGAGAGTAGGTAGGCTGCTTGCATACTGCACGATACGACACTCCGCAATTATCGTCATCCCATTGACGAGTTTCCTGAATAATGGCACAACAATCTTGCCCATTATTATAGTCATCAGGTTGCCAGTATGCCCAATTTCTGAAGCTAACTTCCTCTCCTCCCTCCTTGCACACCCAGGCTCCCTCGGTCTCCTGATCGTTGCAGTCGATCCAAGCTATCTTCCCGTCCGGAATCAAATCGTGCGCGATGAAATCGTTCTCTTCCAGGGAGCTTGGCACGGCCAGAATGCCACCAAACTTGGCGCATTCGGATCTAGCACTCGACCAGGTAAACCTTGATTGAGTGAGCAAATAACAAGAAGTTCCCCAGTGATGCCACATCGGAGGGCAGGGTGGATCTGGGTGTAAACATCTGGCCGAAACTTGAGTTACACAGCAAGTGGTTAAAGCCACTGTTACTGTCAGTACTGCTGAAAACATACTTCACTCAGCAAGCAGACACTCTGACGTAGCAAAGTTCCCTCCAGCTGCAGGTTATTTTGCCCGATTTTATATTTATTAAAGAGTTCTTTGCAAAATCATCTAACACAAGTTAGTTTCAACGTCCCAATCTCTATGAACCTTGCAAATCCTCTGCAGTCACTTCAAGGATCTGTGTTATTCTCAGGTCTGATATCGCTCATAACTCATGTGTCCAGTGTTTCTTGTCGTTTCTGTTTGATGCCAACTTCTACTATAACAATCCCACTCTGGTTAACGGTCTCTGGGGACTGACTCTTCAACACGCAGCCGACTGCTCAAATGATATGCTTTACTGGACTGAAGCGGATTCCAAAATTATCGATCTGCGGCATCGTTCCAATACACGCTTGATTAGACAAACTATAGTGATATACACGGCACCAGGGTCACACTTCCTCAATATCAAAGCTTTTTAATATTACAGTTTAATATTGAACTGTGCCTAATGAAATCAACCATAATAATTTTTTAGGGGAGTGAAAAGCAGCCTTTTCTAATTGTAAGAGCAGCCTATTTTCAGGCTACAGCCTTGGCATTGAAACAAACAATGAAATTGGTGTTCATCAGATGAACTAACGGCTTTGTCTCCTTTCCAAGACCTCAGTAATTTTGTGGCCAGTTTTAATTAAAAATGTCAAGGAGAGCGTACAAATTCTACATCATCTTTAATAATAAAATTTGTTGTTCGGCCTCACTTGGTACCTAAGGTACGGCATGGAGACAACAATTTTGAATAAACCGAGGCCAAATATTCACGGTATATTGTTGGTTTCCGGCTATGGGCACTGATGACGCAAGGCGCAATTTGTTTGGGCATTCATCATCGGACGGCATGACGGCATCAAATATAAACCACTCAATAAGGTGGGATTTGCGGTTCCACAATGTGCAAACAAACTCTTTTTGAGAAGTGGGTTTGAGCATAGAGCTAGGCAGAAAATAGACTTGGGGCCAAGTCTTTCTTAGTCCGCCCGGTAAGTGTCTCTTTTTTTCCCGCAACTCTCGCGAAACCGCGCGAGACTTATGGCTACGGCGAGAGTTCAGCTCTCGGCCCGGGACCCCTCAAAAAGAAAGACTTGGGAAACCTGTTTTAGACGCATATTCATTTATTCACGTATGGGCGTGCTTTGCATTACGGTTGCCGTAGAGACGGCCGTTAAGACGAGTCCATTTTATTTGAGGGTGTATACAATTTCAAATAAGGCAGCAGTGGTGTACTTACATTGGACAGCATTTTCAAATTATGGTTTTTGTTCAATTACTTCATAAATTGAATGATTTAATAAATAATTTTGTATTAAGCTGGAACTTAATCTATTAGTTTAACATATGTGCATTAGTTCATGGAAATGAATAATACCTAAATAAATACTAAATACTAAAAATACCTACGGTAAATGTCATTTTTTTTAGCAAGTGTGTAGGTTAACATGTACCTGATGTACGTAGGTCTACACTATAGCTACAGTTAGTAAGACGGACTTATAAGATATTCCTAATATGCACACAGAAGATAAAAACAAACATGCACATATTAATTTCACGACCCACGAGTTAAAAGTCTCATTATCAAGGTCATACTGCAGCTATATAGCTAGATACTTGCGACGGCTGTGGTTGTGTATTCAACGTGAATCAGCCCTAGTGTACACGTGTAGGATGTAGCGTAGGCCTACATAATGAATCGCCGCACGCATTCATGCAAGTTGCAACCGCAGGCTTTGTTTAAAATAGTAGTTATTATGCAAATGTATCATTGAGGTAGTGTGGCCGGCCGCAGTGCTTTTCCAATGGGGTTTAATTGGGCGATTAGTGATTGGATTAGTGATAGGTTGCAGTTCGAACTCCTTCTCTTCCTAGCTCTATGGTTTGACAGGAACCGGTGGTGAACACTCGACGTTCCGAACAGTTTGCTCTGTTCGTCTTCAGGAAGGTGACCCTCTTCATGAGGGTCATACAAATCACTCGCATTCACCTACAAAACGCCTGCACATTCAGACACCCATGACTCTATCATTATCTTCTCATTATTCACCAATCTGCATACAACAAAGTTTCCTCATCATAAATGCATCTCCATATCCCAAAACAGTTGCAGATCTATAAATAGATATAGTGGAGAAGGGGGCTGCACCCCAGCTCACCGAATTTTGATTTTAAAAACTTAGAAAATGATCGAGTTTTTAAGGAGGTGTATGCGATGCATTGCACAATACTCTCGTTTACATAAATATGGTAAATCTTGTTTGATAATCATACAACGGTGTTGACCGACTATGTGTAAATTTGACAAATTGTAACAGCGTGTTTACAAGATGCTCATAGTTATTTGGACAACGACGTTTTTATCATATAAACCAGAATCTTTCTCAAAGGCTAAATGACCTGTCATGTGAAATGTTGAGGTTTATGAGCTAATTTCAGACGATAGCCTGGTTCCCGTTCCCTTCGTTAAGCTCTGACGTCTACGTATGTCACTCATCGAATTTAAAATTCGTACTGGGACTGGAACCAGTCTACCATCTCGTTCGATGCCTGGTTTGTAACCATGGCAACCTAGAGGTCACTAATTTCGATATCCTTGTTTTTCTTCACTCGAAATTCAATAATTTGTTTAGGGGAAAATTCCGGTTCACATTTAAATTCCTATATGTTATTATGAGGCCTAACCTACTTGGCAATTAGTAGGCCTAATATCCACGTTACTGCTGGCAATAAACAAGACTTCTCACCTTTCTAGGGATTGAAGATGATGATTGTGATTGTGATTGTATCTTGAAATGGTTGATGACTGGTTCTCCACGATTCACCAAGTTCGTCAGTCAGATGGTGATATTAACTCAGCTCATCTGACGCCATCTTTGAAGAGGAAAACTTTCCACCTGCGTTTGCAGCGTCTTCGGAAGTGAGCGCGTGCACGTTTGATGTTCTAAACGCGCGCACGTTCTTCAAAATGACTGATTATAAGACGCGCAGCCAATGCGTATAACGTGTAAAACTTATGACTTAATACATGCAAGTTACTGGAATGATAATGCTAGATACATGTACAGTATGCTATTGAACTAATACACTTTAACTTTTATTAATCATTGTATTTTGCACGTACATGAAAATATGGCATATTTCCGGTTGAGTAATGTGTTTAGTTTTAATCAAATATAATAAGAATCCCATCGACGACATAATGGACAATTCGCGGAAAACTATTCAAAACTTCAAGAATTGAGATCGTCATTGTTTTCTTGTTATCAATTTCTCAATTCGATCGTTTGTTTTGATATGTGTTTTCTCAAATCTCTTGCCCAAATGATTACGGGGGACGAATTGCATGGAGCTTCTTATGCATAACAATGATTGTGTGATTCCCGTGGCTGCTTAACATTCAGCACAGAAAGAGGACACTTAATCTTTCTGCACCGATTGTTTAGAAGCATCTATGACCGAACAATGCAAATCACCAGGTGAGTGTAAGCAAACTGGTGAAAAAAGATCATGTATCAGTAAATTAATTTTGCTAGAATAAGTAGAGAAGAATCGCTTACCGTTAAGCAGCGCTATGTAATTGACCTGACTTGTAAATTATAAACGTCTCATGTAAAACAGGCTACGTACAGATCAAATGTAATTTACAATGAAAACAGTTTATAATGGCACACTAAAATATGATCGCACAAATATAGTTTAACCAGACAACGTATTACTTTTATATTATACTAATGCATATTGGTATTCAAAATGGTGCTTTACGATTTGTGCTCTGTTCAAATTGGAGTTGGATTTAATTTAGTTTTGTTTGGCCCGGTTTGGTTGGTTGGTTGGTTTGGGTTTTCTGCATTCAGTCAGAGCTCGTATAGTATGGTTCACGATTTGATTAATCTACGCACAATTTACAAAGGTGTCACAACAAATACTAGGCATGTCAGATGTCACGATATCATATACATAAAAAAAGTAGAATGTTACCCGCGGACACTAATTTCAAATGTCGGTTTCAAAGGGATTAAGAGTAGCTCCGTTTGTAGTGCATTATACATCGCTCTCGTTTCCACGATTACATTATGTCTTGTTAGATCATCCTATATTGGATTGCTGTTAATTGCTCTTAACACGATACATTCTAATCACCAACTTAGTAATCCGTCTCAAAGAAGTTGGTGTTTATAACAGTTGACGACATCCAAATAATAAATCGTTTCTATTGAATCCCCGCAATTAATCTGAAAACCAAACAAATGTTGTAAAAAGAAAGTATGATCGTCATTATCTTCTATCGTTTGCTCCATAGGATAAGGATTTAAAACAAGTTACTAACCTCATCGTGAATATTATCAGGGATGGCATTGACTTGTTGCTGATGATTTGCTGCCCAAATCTGCTGAACTGAATCAAGATATTCCTATACTATATTATAGGAAGATATACCATCTGAACAAAACGGTCCTAATGTTCCCGTGATAGTTCTTGCTTACAATACTCTTTTTGAGCCATTACTATAAGCAGAATGGATCATTCTGTCCGACGGACACTCCAATGTCAGGCCTAGTTGCCAGAGCAGAAGTCAACGGTGATATCATGGGACACAACCTTCATTCCACCCTCTCTGACGTCAGTAGATTTGACAGTCATTTCGTAGTCTCCATTCCGAGCTTGTGAATCTTGAGTGATGCTGTACACGGACTGTCCTTGCATCGCCACTTTGGAGAGATGCTTGGATTCCAGTGCTTCGATGAGCTTGGCAGATAGGCACTGCTGATCGGCTGCAGCTCCGGTGCATACGTCAGGGCGGGAAACTAACTTCTCGCACATGTTGTATTTAAAACGATCGCAAAACTGTGGTGACTTCCATTGTCCATTTTCATCTGCAGAGCCTCTTCGGGCAATGACTGCACACATTCCCGATGACCAATCAGTCGACGGTGACCAGTTTCTATACTGGGTATCGACTCGGTCTTCTCCTTCGATGCAACTCCACACGCCGTTTCCATCCCCAGTGCAACCAATCCACACCCCAGTGCTTGGATTTGATGCGTCATGCAACGCAAAAATGAAATCGTTCTCCGACAGAGAAGAAGGCACGGCCAGGTATGCACAGTGTTTCTTACAACACTCAACAGCATCGGCGTACGTTAGTTTGTCTGTTCCACAAGGTTGCATCTTGTAAAGAGAGTTACCCCACTGGGTCCATCCAGTCTTCACACTAATTGCAGTTGGGATGATCCCTAGCAGTAACAAGCTCACAGCTGAGGTGAAACTCACCAGGAATTTCACATCGATCATCATGGTGATTAATGCCTGAAGCCTATAGGCCATTGTGCTTTTTCTGGACTTTTTTTTACCGAGTCTTTTTGAGATTTGCAAAATTCCAAACACCATGCAATGGTCTATTGCACCTATAGAAAGTCTAACTTGGCCTCGTGCAGGCTGTATCACATGCTAGTGAGACGGCTCGTCATGCAGTTACATACTCGGAAACGTTATAAGTATCCATATGTTGTAATATATTCCAGTTGAAGGGAGATCCGAGGTTTTGTTTTACACCAAACAATGATGGTTGTTTTAAAATTAAATTCGTCCGCAGAAAGCAGATGCCTGTATCGCATCAAACGGGGACAAGATATCAATATGCATCCCTACCTATCAAGCTGTGAAAGAAATAATCAGCCGACAGAGGGAGAGAAGCAAGAGATTTAGAACTGAACCAGCTCAACTTGAACAATAAAGCCATCAATTCACATCACTTAGTGCGTAATTGAATCATTTTTAACAAATCCATTAGCGGGGCAGGGCATTTACAGACCATTATCGATTCACCATTATCTAATTGTGCACAAGAAACAAGATTCTCACAATTTTCATTCTGCAATCCTGCAACCTTGAGAAACGTGGATTTCGATGCACTTGATTCTTATTTCACATTGACAGATAATGTATTTATGCATAGACGTATTTCACGGAATGAATTTACTGCATGTGGATCGAATTGAGACTTTTAATTGCATTGATGTGAGAGGCGTAGATTACTCAATACCTATTGCTGCTATGGGATTAATTTAAAAAAAAACCATTCATTACCGATTGTTTTGGTGGTCGCAAAGTGGTTATGTGTGGGTGGGATTTAAAACATAAAGCTAGGCCCGACTGGAAACAGATATAAAAACGACTTTTAAAAGAAAAAATCACTTTCCATACAAGGACCACCAAGCATGGGGATTCGAACCTTCTACACACAGAATACTGTAATTAACAAGCCCTATATTTGGGTGTCCAACGAATTCATTAAAACTTGCTCCGTTTTTCCAATCATAAATTATTAAACAACTATATCCCAAAACTCATTTAATTCGAAAAAGAGACAAAAGAAAGTGAACTGTGAAGATATAGTTTATGATGCATTTTTGGCACACGTAGACTTGACTGACTGAATATTCCTCGTGAGAAGGGTGAGTCCGTCAGATGTTGAGTAGGAATGGTTGATGATTTAGCTCTGATGGGTGGATTGAAACTTGATCCATAGTTTGAAGTTTTGTTCCATATGCCAATAGTCTCCGTGGGAATAAATAATTGTTTGCACACCTTACTCCGTTCAAACACAGGTAGTCACGCCACTTGCGATTCCCCAGCTACTGCATGGGGAATAACTTGATCAAGATAGTTGTAAGGCAGTCCATCATTCTATTGTATGTAGCTGACCTCCGCTCCTCCCTCACTTCTCACTCATTGCACACCAAGGTTCACTCGGTATCTTGTTTGCTGTAGTCATCAGTCCATGCATCCACCCCGTCCAGCATCAAATAATTGCCGTCGATGAAAATATGTCTCTTCTAGAGAGCTGCTTATTGCTGCCAGAATGAATGCCACCCAACTAGGCGTACTCTGCCGAGCACAGGAGGTAGAGCTGGATTGGATGAGCAAAGAAGTTCCCTAGTAATGCCACTTTGAAGGACAGGGTGGTCCACCATGCAAATATTTTCCCACAGAAGAAACTCGAGAAAGCAGCGAGAAATTATGAACATTGAAAGAATCACGACGAAACCAAGACTGTTCATACATTGAAGCTATCCAAACAAACGCATTTCAGATAATTTAAATACAACGGTCTGTTATGATTGTTTCAAAAAATTAGGTTTGAGTAAATTATACCGGATGACGTCAGCAGTAACATGATGAAGGCAACTGTGTTTGGCTGTTGGGTTTTGGGGAACGATCGAATTTCACGGGAACTATTTTTTTTGGAACCGAATCAAACCAACGTGCTACAGTCGTCTCAGCTCCAGCCAAGTGAATACAAAACCTGTCAGGTTGAAGATATTAATATTTCAGATAAGTGGACTGCATCAGACCATCGATGTTTGATCTATTTCCGTATAGAACGCAATGGCATAAAATGACATATATTGGCTATTTTCACTATGCACGATGATGAATATAACATCGATCATCGTGCCACTGACGACGAGATCCCCACTCTCGGGTTAGAATGGCACAATTCGCGCCTGTAGGCCCTATACCGATTACGCTGATTATCACGTTGTCTACGATGAAATATCATTGTCTTCAAGGGAGCTTGGCACGGCCAGAATGCCACCCAACTTGGCGCAATCGGCCCTATCACTCAACCAGGGGGTGTTGGATTTAATGAAGAAATTAGAAGTATTATGCATAATCGCCACTCCGGAGGAGGGGGAGGGGACAGGGTGGCCTACGGAGAAAGCTTCTACACTTTGCCGAGCAAGTTGATATAAAAGCGGCGAATATGATGCAAACTTCAGAAAACTTGACAAAGACAATTGCTCTCGTCCGTGCTAATTATATCAGAAAATAGGAATTCGGCACAACAAAAAAGTGCACAAATAAATTAGGACAATGTTTAAAACTATAATGCAAAATTAAGCGAGAAGTTAAACGTTTTGGCACAAGATTTGTCCGCATAGGGTTTTATGTAGGTATATATCCATACGTATTCCTGATAAATTGTAAACCAACAGCTATCACGGTCAGGAGATGAAATAATCAGCCGACAGAGGCAGAAAGTGAGAGGATTGTGGGAAGTGCATCAGCCGCTCATCTATCACAACAAAATCAATGTCTATATTCCAAAATGTCAAACCATCATCCAGAGTTTTTCGGAACTAGAGATGGATGCCATGTGTTGCGTCTGGTCAGATAAAAGGAGGTACCTGTACATGTTATAGATGTTGTGGCGCATCCGTGAAGGGGGGGGGGGGGGTGGAAGCATGATGGGTATAGACAGGTGCAAATCCTATTATGCATGGATATCTCAACAATAATGAAAATTCTTAAAAACTTTCTAGGCTCCTTGGGGTTTTCGTACGTGTTGGAATTGTGCTTAAATTTGATGTGCGATATTGTGGTGGACAAATGTTTACATGGTGTTCTTAAGGTGAAGGATATGCAGGATGGTAAGAATGTGGATAAGATATCCCTCCCCGCCAGTGACCAATAAAAGGCAATGACACCATGGACCGTGAGTTGAGTGGCCTGACATAAATAAGAGTAACGTTTATATTTAGGAAAAGTCTGTTGACCTCCGAAGTATTTACAGTATTTAAAGATGTAAAGATATATTTTTTTTAATCAATGAGGGTCCAAACGTGAAGCATTTGTGGAGGAGTACATGTATGGTCCAGGAGGAAGTATACTCCCCTCGCAATGGCGATTGCCTCATTGACATATTATGTATGTCATCACTCACAAGTGAAGCAAGTTTGGGTGCAAGGGAACAACCTCTCGAGAGGAGTACATGTATAGGGGGAAGTGTCGTGTCAGTATTGGAATGCCCTTATAGGTACACTCCCCTGGAGAGTGTACATATAAGGGCAATGTGAACATCAGAATTCTGCACCAGATGCATGCGTATTAACTGTACGGTGTAAATTAATGACCCGAAATTTCCTGATATTTGAGTATACTTTGGCGTAACAAATAAACATTTTCTCCAAGCATGACACTGCTGAATTTGGTACGAGATGAACAGTTACACGTTAGGTAAATGTGCCTTTAATACGGGCACTTTTAAATAATCTAAAATTGCTTAAAAGCAATTTTAGATTATTTGACCTTCTTAATGTTTGTTTCTCTCAACTATTTTCACTTAACAATGAACAACAAAGTTGATATTTTATGAAAGTTTTTGGTTTACTTGAAATGAAATTGACTTGAAAATAACCTTAATTTTTTGCCATGATTTGGACACCCTGTCCATGATTCGGACAAACATGAAAAAATGCTAAAAAAAAACATGCCTTGCAAAATAAAACAATACTTCATCAATGCAGTGGGCAAAATCAGTAAGGTGCCACCATTTATTTTCCAAAAAAGTGTCATTTGACTGCTCAGAACTAAAAAAAAGAAAATTGGTGCATTGACACATCCAGGACTTAATTTTCAGAGTTTTAGATAAAAAACAGGGCATTTCGGCCATGTTCTGAAACTGGACTCCATTCCGCCCGTGTGCTCCCCTGCGCACGACTCTAGTGTGTACAAAGTCAATGGCGTAGATATTAGACTCCAGCCATTGGCAAAATGAGCGGCAGTCAATGGAGTGGAGTGTAAATTTAGAAGAATGCAGGCATTTCTCCAATTTACTTCTAAAAATGGAACATACACAAGCCACAAAATTATTTTGGCATATTTTTTAGCGACTCTGGGGGCCTGGGTAGCATAAATCAATGGAGTGTCAAAAATCATGGCACATATACCTTGGCTTCTGGACAAGGACATTTATGCAAGTTCAAATTGGCAACGCAGCTTTCCATAATTTGGACCTTGATGGTATATTGATGAACAGAATATACCAGTTTCATATAAAAAACTAGACCTGTGTTTGTTGACAAACACTGAGCTGTTTCGCGTATGTTTTATAAATAATATGAAAAATAAACATGAACGCAATTGGCTCTGTGCAGAAAAAAGCAAATCAGTGGTGTCTTCATTACTATAGACCAGCGTGCATAGTATGTATGGTTGTGCTTATGGGCAGTGGAAACAGCAAAATGATTGATTTTCTAGCTCGTCGTGCTCCATTCACGTGTACACAATTATCCCACTACTTCAGATAGCAATATCAGCGGTCCAAAAAGTTCCAAAGCCCGTGTTTTGTGTTATGTTCGACTCTAAATGGCCAAATTAATTATTTAAAAAATCAATAAAAAATCAACCGATGACATCATCATGACGTCACTTCACTTTAGGAATACTAATACCATTTCCTACCTATCCACCAAGTTTCATTACGATCAGATATTCGCTTACACAATTGTCCCACTACTTCAGATAGCCATATCAGCGGTCCAAAAAGTTCCAAAGCCCGTGTTTTGTGTTATGTTCGACTCTAAATGGCCAAATTAATTATTAAAAAAAATCAATAACAAATCAGACGATGACATCATCATGACGTCACTTCACTTTAGGATACTAGTACCATTCCCTACCTACCCAACAAGTGACTTCACCATCGGATATTCCCTTATATGTGAATCTGAAAATCGGCTTTTTGATGACGTCATCATGACGTCACACATTTTTGGTAAATTGTGGCATATGCCTATAACCTAACAAACATTTTACCGAAAGAATTTCGAAAATACGATTTGTCGTTCAGGAGATATAAAGAAAAGGTCAAAAAATTGAATAATTCGTATAAAATCACACGATGACGTCATCGACACGTGACCGCAATTTGTATCTATAACACGTCCCCATATACTTGCATACCAAGTTTGAGTTGCATCGGACTTGCCGTTTTGGAGATAAAGAGCCCTACAATTTGCACATCTATTATGACGTAATTGTGCACGTGATGACGTCACGATGACGTAAATACGCGGGACACTACTCGGGGTGGTGGTCTAACGATGTGCCAAGTATGAAGTTGATCGGAATTGGCATAATGGTAGAAGTGACTCGTAGAAAAACCCTGTGTTAAGTCTATTGGAAAAAAGTGGAAAAAGAAGAAAAACTAGACCTGTGTTTGTTGACAAACACTGAGCTGTTTCGCGTATGTTTTTAAAAATAATATGAAAAACAAACATGAACACAATTGTCCCAGTACAGAGAAATAGCGGTGTTTTAATTGTCGTAAACAACTAACAGGAGCGTCGTCACTCGTCCATTAATACACGTTTACAGATACATGTACATACACATGCCCATGGGAAACACATAAATGGCTGAGTCTACTATAGGCCAGCGCACATAGTATGTATGGTTGTGCATATGGGCGGTGGAAACACCAAAATGATTGATTTTGTAGCTCGTCGTGCTCCGTTCACGTGTACACAATTGGCCCACTACTATATATAGCCATATCAGCGGTCCAAAAAGTTCCAAAGCACGTGTTTTGTGTTATGTTTCACTCTAGTCTAAATGTCAAAATTAATTATTCAAAAAAAAAAACAATACAAAATCAGGCGATGACGTCATCGTGACGTCACTCCAAATAAGTGATACTAATACCATTTCTTACCTATCCACCAAGTTTCATTACGATCGGATATTCGTTTATATGTGTTTCTGGGAACAAATGGCAAAATTAAATTTTCAAAAATCAATAAAAAAATCAGCCGATGACGTCATCGTGACGTAACTTCACATTTAGGATACTAGTACCATTCGATACACCCACCAAGTTTCATTACCATCGGATATTCCCTTATGTGTGAATCTGAAAATCGGCTTTTTGATGACGTCATCATGGCGTCACAACTTTTTGGTATTTTGTGGCATGTGCCTATAGCCTAACAAACATTTTGCCTAAAGAATTTCGAAAAAAAACGACTTGTCGTTCATGAGATATAAAGAAAAGGTCCAAAAATTGAATAATTCGTTAAAAAAATCATATGATGACGTCATCAACACGTGACTGCAATTTTTGTATATAACATGTCCCCATATACTTGCATACCAAGTTTGAGTTGCATTGGACTTGCAGTTCCGGAGATAAAGAGCCCTGAAATGTGCACATTTATGATGACGTCATGGTGCACGTGATGACGTCACGATGACGTACATACTCGGGACACTATTCGGGATGTTGGTCTAACTATGTGCCAAGTATGAAGTTGATCGGAATTGGCGTAAGGGTAGAAGTGACTTGCATAAAAAACCCGTGTTATGTCTATGGGAAAAAAGTGGAATAAAAAAACAAAATAAGAAAAACAAAATAAGACTAGACCTGTGTTTGTAGCAACAAACACTGAGCTGTTTCGCGTATGTTTTATAAAATGTAAAAAACAAACGTACACAATTGGCCCAGGACAGAGAAATAGTTTATCAGCGGTGTCTTTATTGTTTTTAACAACTACATGTACATGTATCAGGAACGTCGTCAGTCGTCCATCAATACACGTATACAGAATCATAAACACCATGAGCAACACAGAAATGGCCGAGTCTACTATATGCCAACCCGCGTAGTATGTATGGTTGTGCATATGAGTTGTGAAAACAGCAAAATGACTGATTTTCTAGCTCGCCGTGCTCCGTTCACGTGTACACAATTGGCCCACTACCACGGATAGCCATATCAGCAGTCCAAAAAGTTCCAAAGCACGTGTTTTGTGTTATGTTTGACTCTAAATGGCAAAATTAATTATTCAAAAAAATTAATAAAAAATCAGGCGATAACGTAATCGTGACGTCACTTCACAGTAGGGATACTAATACCATTTCCTACCAACCCACCAAGTTTCATTACGATCGGATGTTCGCTTATATGCGTTTCTGGGAAAAAATGGCAAAATTAAATATTCAAAAATCAATAAAAAAATCAGCCGATGACGTCATCGTGACGTCACTTCACATTTAGGATACTAGTACCATTCCCTACCTACCCACCAAGTTTCATCACCATCGGATATTCCCTTATATATGAATCTGAAAATCGGCTTTTTGATGACGTCATCATGACGTCACCACTTTTTGATATTTTATGGCACGTGCCTATAGCCCAACAAACATTTTACCGAAAGAATTTCGAAAATACGATTTGTCGTTCATGAGATATAAAGAAAAGGTCCAAAAATTGAATAATTCGTATAAAATCCCACGATGACGTCATCGACACGTGACTGCAATTTTTGTCTATAACACGTCCCCATATACTTGCATACCAAGTTTGAGTTGCATCGGACTTGCCGTTCCGGAGATAAAGAGCCCTAAAATTTGCACTTTTATGATGACGTAATTGTGCACGTGATGACGTCACGATGACGTACTTACGCGGGACACTATTCGGGGTGGTGGTCTAACTATGTGCCAAGTATAAAGTTGATCGGAATTGGCATAATGGTAGAAGTGGCTCTTAGAAAACCCCTGTGTTATGTCTATGGGAAAAAAGTGGAAAAAGAAAAAAAAAAAAAGGAAAAAAGAAAAACTAGATGTGTTTGTTGACAAACACTGAGCTGTTTCGCGTATGTTTTTATAAATAATATGAAAAACAAACATGAACGCAATTGGCCCAGTACAGAGAAATAGCGGTGTTTAAATTGTCGTAAACAACTACATGTATCAGGAGCGTCGTCACTCGTCCACCCATACTCGTACACTGTATACAAATTGGTGTACATACAGTACAAATGCCCATGAGAAACACAGAATAGCCGAGTCTATTATAGACCAGCGCGCGTAGTATGTATGGTTGTGCATATGGGCGGTGGAAAAAACAAAATGATTGATTTTCTAGCTATGTCGTGCTCCGTTCACGTGTACACAAGTCAATTGGCGCACTACTATAGATAGCCATATCAGCAGTCCAAAAAGTTACAAGGACCGTGTTTTGTGTTATGTTTGACTCTAAATGGCAAAATTAATAATTCAAAAAAATCAATAAAAAATCAGTCGATCACCTCATCGTGACGTTACTTCACATTTGGAATAGAAATAGCATTTCCTACCTCCCCACCAAGTTTCATCACGATCGGATATTAGCTTATATGTGTTTCTGGGAAAAAATGGCAAAATTTAATATTCAAAAATCAATAAAAAATCAGCCGATGACGTCATCGTGACGTCACTTCAGATTAAGGATACTAGTACCATTCCCTACATATCCACCAAGTTTCATCACCATCGGATATTCCCTTATATGTGAATCAGAAAATCGGCTTTTTGATGACGTCATCATGACGTCACCACTTTTTGGTATTTTATGTCACGTGCCTATAGCCTAACAAACATTTTACCGAAAGAATTTCAAAAATACGATTTGTCGTTCATGAGATATAAAGAAAAGGTCCAAAAATTGAATAATTCGTATAAAATCGCACGATGACGTCATCAACACGTGACTGCAATTTTTGTCTATAACACGTCCCCATATACTTACATACCAAGTTTGAGTTGCATCGGACTTGCCGTTCCGGAGTTAAAGAGCCCTAAAATTTGCACTTTTATGATTACGTAACTGTGCACGTGATGACGTCACGATGACGTACATACGCGGGACACTATTCGGGGTGCTGGTCTAACTATGTGCCAAGTATAAAGTTGATCGGAATTGGCATAATGGTAGAAGTGGCTCTTAGAAAACCCCTGTGTTATGTCTATGGGAAAAAAGTGGAAAAAGAAAAAAAAAAAAAGGAAAAAAGAAAAAAAAAATAAGAAAAACAAAAGCTGTTCCGCCGCATGCGAAACAGCTAAAAAACAAAAGCTGATCCGCTGCATGCGAAACAGATAAAAACGAGAAGGTTGTGTCCGTTGAAAACAGAACACATGGCTTTCCCGCATATGATACATAAAAACAAATTCTCAAATTAATTCATATTACTTATTTCGTTTGATTAAGACATGGTTTAATAGTAACCATTTTTCAATGTACATTGTAGAAAACAAAAAATTGAACCCATTTGTTGCAGGGTTAAGGAAACAAATTGCTTGTCAATTAGAATTGTGTCACAAAGAAAGACCTTGCCTAACATTGACTTTTGGTGCAAGAATCATGATCATAGCTCTTACCACTTTTAAATGATAAGCTACTTCCTGCTTGACCGGAAGTAGAGGTCACAACGGTCAAGCAATGTTACACAAATGAAAGACATTGCCTAACATTGACCTTCGGTGAACAAATCATGATCAAAGCTCTTAACACTTTTAAATGGGGACCTATTTCCTGTTTGAGCGGAAGTAGAGGTCACAGAGGTCAAGCTATGTAATACAAATGAAGGACCTTGCCTAACATTGACTTTTGGTGAAATAATCATGATCATACATGTTAGCACATTCAAATGAGGTGCTACTTCCTGTTTGACCGGAAGTAGAGGTCACAGGGGTCAACCAATGTGTCAAACAGAAAAACCTTGCCTAACATTCACTTTTGCTGAAAGAATTATGATCATAGCTTTTACCACTTTTAAATGAGAACCTACTTCCTGTTTGACCGGAAGTAGAGGTCACAGAGGTCAATAACGTGTCACAAAGAAAGACCCTGCCCAACAGTCACTTTTGGCGAAAGAATCAACTTAATATCTCAAACTGTTGATTTTTTGTTGATTTTTTAAGATTTTGATTATTAAATTCAAATCGCTAGTCACATGAAGAGGTCACAGAGGTCAAGCAATGTGTCACAAAGAAAGATCTTGCCTAACATTGACATTTGGTGAAAGAATCATGATTTTAGCTCTTACCACTTTTAAACGAGGAGCTACTTCCTGTTTGACCGGAATTATAGGTCACAAAGGTCAAGCAATGTGTCACAACGAAAGACCCTGCCCAACAGTCACTTTTGGTGAAAGAATCAACTTAATATCTCAAACCGTTGATTTTTTTGTTGATTTTTAAAGATTTTGATTATTAAATTTAAATCGCTGGTCATATGACACCTGATGACGTCATGATGATGAAAAGTTTCGGGAGACAACTACCCTATATGGTCTTCCTTCAGACCAAGTTAAGTTAAAATCGGGTGTTTAAAAATGGCCAAAGTGGTTTGCAGAATACCCCTGTGCTTTGTCTATGGGAGTTTGGCGACAAGAAGAGGAAGAGGAAGAAGAGGAAGGAAGTAAAAAAAAAACAAAAAAAAACACAACAGAAATAAAGGCTTTTTCGCTTGCGCGAAAAAGCAAAAAAAATAAAAAAGAACAAAAACAAAGGCTTTTCGCTTCCGCGAAAAAGCCAACTAGAGGTTGTGTCTGTTGAAAACAGAACACATGGCTTTTCCGCATATGATACATAAACACAAATTCTCAAATTAATTCATATTACTTATTTTGTTTGATTAAGACATGGTTTAATAGTATCCATATTTCAATGTAGAAAACTAAAAATTTAACCCATTTGTTGCAGGGTTAATGAAACAAATTGCTTGTCAATTAGAATTGTGTCACAAAGAAAGACCTTGCCTAACATTGACTTTCGGTGAAAGAATCATGATCATAGCTCTTACCACTTTAAAATGAGGAGCTACTTCCTGTTTGACCGGAAGTAGAGGTCACAAAGGTCAAGCAATGTGTCACAAATAAAGACCCAGCCTAACAATTACTTTTGGTGAACGAATCATAATCAAAGCTCTTAAAACTTTTAAATGAGGACCTACTTCCTGTTTGACCGGAAGTAGAGGTCACAGAGGTCAAGCAATGTGCCACAAAGAAAGACCCTGCCTAACAATCACGTTTGGTGAATGAATCAACTTTATATCACAAACCGTTGATTTTTTGTTTTAATCCAAAGAGGGCGCCATTCAAAACCATGTGCTCGATTCATGCATTACTTGAAAGGTAGATTGTTACGCATGCGTAGTTGTCTTGTCAAAACAGTATTTACGCTGGCAACTAAGATAAGGAAATGAAGGAGAATACGGCATAAATAACACAGGCCATCAACCAAATGCCCGCGCCTTGCATTTAATATTTTTACGTACAAGTAAATGGGCTAGCGTGAAAAATATTTTTAAAAATCATAAAAAATAAAACAAATGACGCTGTCTTGACGTTACTTAACATTTACGATCCCGAACCTCCATTTTACCAACCTACCAATTTTCAAGGCGATCGGCAGTTCCTGCTATGCGTTATAAAAATCGCATTTTTTATGACGTCATGATTACGTCACCGAATTTGTGTCTATGCAGTGTTCATCTATGGTGTATGCTGAAGAATTATCAAAAAGAAATTCAAAGATATCTTGTTTCGTTTACTAGATATCGTTAAAAGAACTTTAATGACCCAAAATTTCAATAAATCATTACAAATCAGGGAATGACGTCATGATGACGTCATTGCAATTTTCCGATATAACACTTCCCGACTTATATACATACCAAGTTTCAACTTAATCAAACTTAGGGTTCGTTCATAATTGATGTCTGAAGTTTGCCCCTTTAAGACACTGTCACGTGACACCTGGTGACGTCATGATGACGACAAGTTTCGGGAGACAACTACCCTATATGGACTTCCTTCAGACCAGGTTTGGTTAAGATCGACTATTTATAAATGACCAAAGTGGGGTCTAGAAAACCCCTGTGTAAAGTCAATGGGATTTTGGCGGAAGATGAGGGAAACAAAAATAAAGATTGTGTCTGTTTAAAACAGAACACATGGCTTTTCCGCATAATGATATAAAATATTTCTCCAATTAAAACACATCACTTATTTTGTTTGATTGAGACAGATGCTTTAGAAGTGACCGTATCTAAATGTAGAAAACTTGAGTTAAACAAATCACTTTTGGAGCTTTGAAGTGTGCCCCTTTAATCTTACGTCACGTGCCTTGGCCACATAAAGTGGTTTTATAAAACTATGTGTGACTGTGTGCCATATAGATGCAAACGGGTAAACACTGCCGTCTGACAACAAAGCACCCCTGACATGGCCTAACGAATAACAGTCATCCGAGCAGACGGTTTTGAATGGCGCCCTCTTTTGATTAAAACAAGCAACTATGTACTTTGATTACTGATCAAAATAGGGCGCCATTCAAAACCGTGTGCTCGGATTACCGATTCATGCATTACTGAAAACGGTCTAAGTAGATTGTTGCGTGTGCGTGATTGTCTTGTCAAAAACAGCATTTACGCTGTAGGCAACTATGATAAGGAAAAGGAGAACACGGCATATATAAAGCAGGCAAACAACCTTTCGGGCGCCTGGCATGAATGGTGTTTCAGTCGTATGTTTAATTTTATGACCAATATTTTCACGTACAAAGCTCTGTACAAGTCATTGGGCTACCGTGAGAAAGATAAAAAAAATCATAAAAATTCAAGTGATGACGCCGTCGTGACGTAACTTCATAATAATGATCCGCAATTTCCATTTCCCCAACGTACCAATTTTCGAGGCGATCGGCCGTTCCTACTGTGTGTTATAAAAAATGCAATTTTTATGACGTCATGATGACAGCACCGATTGTTTGTCTATGCAGTGTTCTTCTATGGTGTATGTTTAAAAATTATCAAAAAGAAATTCAAAGATATCTTGTTTTGTTTACTTGATATCGTTAAAAGAACTTTAATAACCCAAAATTTCAATAAATCATAAAAAATCAGAGAATGACGTCATGATGACGTCATCGCAATTTTTCGATATAACACTTCCCGACTTAGATACATACCAAGTTTCAACTCAATCAAACTTAAGGTTCGTTCATAATTGATGTCTGAAGTTTGCCCCTTTAAGACACTGTCGCGTGACACCTGATGACGTCATTGAAATTGTATACCAAGTTTCAACTCAATCAAACTTAGGGTTCGTTCATAATTGATGTCTGAAGTTTGCCCCTTTAAGACACTGTCACGTGACACCTGATGACGTCATAATGAAAAGTTTCGGGAGACAACTACCCTATATGGACTTCCTACATACCAAGTTTGGTTAAGATCAGCCGTTTAAAAGTGACCAAAGTGGCGTGTAGAATGCCCCTGTACAAAGTCTATACGAAATCTGCAGGAAGAAGAAGAAGAAAAAAAAAAAAAAAACAGAACAAAAATAAAGGGTTATCGCTTGCGCGGAAAACCCCCCCCAAAAAAAACAGAACAAAAATAAAGGGGTTTCGCTTGCGCGGACAACCAAAAAAAAATCAGAACAAAAACAATACCTTTTCCGTGGAACACGGAAAAGCCAAAAAAAAAAGAAATTGTGTCTGTTGAAAACAGAACACAAGGCTTTTCCGTTTTATAGAAAAATCAACATAACCTTATACACACAAAGACATTTGATTAAGATCTTATGTTTTATACTTTTGAAGCATGCACCTTTAATCATACACTCACGTGACTTGGTCATATTTCTGACACAAAAAAAGACCTTGCCTAACATTGACTTTTGGCGAAAGAATCATGATTATAGCCCTAACAACTTTTAAATCAGAAGCTACTTCTTGTTTGACCGGAAATAGAGGTCGTATAGGTCAAGCAATGCATCACAAATGAAAGACCTTGCCTTACATTGTCCATTGGTGAAAGAATCATGATCATACCTCTTACCACTTTTAAATGAGGAGCTACTTCCTGTTTAACCGGAAGTAGAGGTCACAGAGGTCAATCAATGTGTCACAATGAAAGACCTTGCCTAACATTGACTTTTGGTGCAAGAATCATGATCACAGCTCTTTACACTTTTAAATGAGGACCTAATTCCTCTTTGCCCTGTACAAGTCAATGGGCTATAGCGTGAAAAATATTTAAAAAATCATTAAAAAAAATGACGCTGTCTTGACGTAACTTCATAATTACAATCCCGAACCTCAAATTCACCAATGTACCAATTTTCAAGGCGATCAGCCGTTCCTACTATGTGTTATAAAAATCGCATTTTTCATGACGTCATGATGACGTCACCGATTTTTTGTCTATGCAGTGTTCATCTATGGTGTATGCTGAAGAATTATCAAAAAGGAATTCAAAGATATCTTGTTTCGTTTTCTAGATATCGTTAAAACAACTTTAATAACCCAAAATATCAATAAATCATAAAAAATCAGGAAATGACGTCATGATGACGTCATAGCAATTTTTCGATATAACACTTCCCGACTTAGATACATAAGAAGTTTCAACTCAATCAAACTAAGGGTTCGTTCATAATTGATGTCTGAAGTTTGCCCCTTTTAGACACTGTCATGTGAGACATAATGACGTCATGATGACCTCATTAAAATGTTTCGATTTAACACTTCCCGACTTAGATACATACCAAGTTTCAACTCAATCAAACTTAGGGTTCGTTCATAATTTATGTCTGAAGTTTGCCCCTTTTAGACACTGTCACCTGACAGTTGATGACGTCATGATGACGTCATTGAAATTTTTCGATATAACACTTCCCGACTTAGATACATACCAAGTTTCAACTCAATCAAACTTTAAGACACTGTCACGTGACACCTGATGACGTCATGGTTATGAAAAGTTTCGGCACACAACTACCCTATATGGACTTCCTTCAGACCAAGTTTGGTTAAGATCGACTGTTTATAAATGACCAAAGTGGGGTCTAGAAAACCCCCGTGTTAAGTCTATGGGATTTGGGCGGAAGATGCGGAAGAAAAAAAAAACTAGAGGTTGTGTCTGTTTAAAACAGAACACATGGCTTTTCCGCATAATGATATAAACATTAATATTTCTCCAATTAAAACACATCACTTATTTTGTTTGATGAGACAGATGGTTTAAAAGTGACCGTTTCTAAATGTAGAAAACTTGAGTTAAACAAATCACTTTTGGAGTTTTGGAGTGTGCCCCTTTAAAGGTACACGCCGGCTTCAAAGTCCATACAAATGAAGAGTGCAGAGTATAACACAATATTTCTAGAACACTGGATGGATGTTTTCGTGAAAAAAAATCCGAAATAAATCGTTTTATTAGGGTTAATTAACGGAAATCAAAATAAGGTCAAAGGTTAGCGTATACGCATTTCCAGCCGTAACAAGTGTTAGAAGGATGTGGCACACCAATGGTTTTAGACTGGTGCTCATAGCTGTGACTAGGCCTGGGCGATTAACTCGATTAATCGATTAATCGCGATTACATTCTTGTGTCGATTACTAGATTAGTAAATCCTGAACTACTCGATTAATCGTGCCAGCGCGATTAGTGCCTTCGAGTTGCGATTAATTCCACGAGTTACTACTCTTCTCAGTCGATCAATAGCCATGCCGTGTGTGTTGCATGGAGCAGCTGCATAGACTTGATGGCAAGTCGTTAGACATTCGTGTTTTGTCCATCCGTCCGTCAATATCATGCATCGTTCGTATAGTGAGGCAACGTAATCGTGATTCAATAGGGGGTCGAGTGTGATAAAATTACCGACTTGATATCAAGTCTGCTGCTGCACGTGCACCGGATGCCACGTGACTTACGGTTTTTCGTATTTTTCATGAAAACGGCTCAATTGTACCGTGTATTTGTGTGGAATGTTCTATTCTACTTTTGGAAGACCTTTCCAGTCATGATAAAGGCATGCATTGGCGCCAAAAAGCGCCCAAAAATGCGCAACGAGGCCGGCGTGTACCTTTAATCTTACGTCACTTGTCTTGGCCACATAAAGTGGTTTTATAAAACTGTGTGTGACTGTGTGCCATATAGATGCAAACGGGTTAACACTGCTGTCTGACAACAAAGCACCCCTGGCAAGGCCTAACGAATAACAGTCATCCGAGCAGACGGTTTTGAATGGCGCCCTTTTTGATTAAAACAAGCAACTATGTACTTTGTTTAATCAAAAGAGGGCGCCATTCAAAACCGTGTGCTCGGATTACCGATTCATGCATTACTGAAAACGGTCTAAGTAGATTGTTGCGCGTGCGTGGTTGTCTTGTCAAAAACAGCATTTACGCTGTAGGCAACTATGATAATGAAAAGAAGGAGAACACGGCATATATAAAGCAGGCAAACAACCTTTCGAGCGCCTGGCATGAATGGTGTTTAAATCGTATGTTTCATTTTATGACCAATATGTTCACGTACAGAGCTATTTACAAGTTAATGGGCTAGTCTGAGAAAGATTTTAAAAAATCATAAAAATTGTAGTGATGACGCCGTCGTGACGTAACTTCATAATTACGATCCGCAACCTCCATTTCCCCAACCTACCAATTTTCGAGGCGATCGGCCGTTCCTACTGTGTGTTATAAAAAGTGCAATTTTTATGACGTCATGATGATGTCACCGAATTTTTGTCTATGCAGTGTTCATCTATGGTGTATGCTGAAGAGTTATCAAAAAGAAATTCAAAGATATCTTGTTTTGTTTACTTGATATCGTTAAAAGAACTTGAATAACCCAAAATTTAAATAAATCATAAAAAATTAGAGAATGACGTCATGATGACGTCATTGCAATGTTTCGATATAACACTTCCCGACTTAGATACATACTGAGTTTCAACTCAATTAAACTTAGGGTTCGTTCATAATTGATGTCTGAAGTTTGCCCCTATAAGACACTGTCACGTGACACCTGATGACGTCATGATGACGTCATTAAAATTTTTCGATATAACACTTCCCGACTTAGATACATACCAAGTTTCAACTCAACCAAACTTAGGATTCGTTCATAATTGATGTCTGAAGTTTGCCCATTTAAGACACTGTCACGTGACACCTGATGACGTCATGGTAGTGAAAAGTTTCGGCACACAACTACCCTATATGGACTTCCTTCAGACCAGGTTTGGTTAAGATCGACTGTTTATAAATGACCAAAGTGGGGTTCAGAAAACCCCCGTGTTAAGTCTTTGGGATTTTGGCAGAAGATGAGGAAGCAGAAACTAGAGGTTGTGTCTGTTGAAAACAGAACACATGGCTTTTCCGCATATGATATATAATATTTCTCAAATTAAATACACATCGCTGATTTTGTTTGATTAAGACATACGGTTTCAATTTAGAAAACTTAAGTATTAACCATTTACTTGCAGGGTTTATGGAGCCCCTGATAGAAGACATTGTCATTGCAATGGGCATTATTATGACATCATGATGCGAAACCAATTGCGAATATAAAATTATTAGCGAATACCAAATACATTTCTGTATTCGCAAATTAATGATATCGTCTTCGCAAAATGATTTCATGAAGATGATATCATTGGAAAATTATTTGCGAATATAAAATCATTTGCGAATAATTATGAAATAATTTAGTTATCTTCAGTCTTATACTGATTGCCATGTATACGATAAAGATACACGATAAGATACCTACAAAGTCCCGGGGAAAGGACGTGACTTTAATTTGTTCATTTGTAAAACGTCAAATTGCCACTTGAAAAAAAAGACAAAGTCTATGGATCATTGCAGTTTTTCCATATAGAACTATTCCCTAGTATTAAGCTTCACATGTATAAGCTTGTAACACGACCCATAAAATGACGTATATACTCCGCAACCTACATCGATAGCATTCCTATTAAGATGATGGTGCTGGTATTTAATATAAAAGACTTTCCGTCTTCCCAGTTTTCAATAAAAGATGATAGGCGGTGTACAAAATATTAATACTGACACCACCACAGAATCTCGTTTTAATCAAAAGAGGGCGCCATTCAAAACCGTGTGCTCCGACACTGAATCATGCATTACTAAAAACGGTATAAGTAGATTGCTGCGCGTGCGTGGTTGTCTTGACAAAAACAGCATTTTACGCTGGCAACTTAACTATGATAAGGAACTGAATGGGAATGTTGCATATATAATCCAGGCAATCAACCAGTGCAGCGCACCTTGCATTTATGTTGCCAATCGTATGTTTTATTTAATGACCAATATTTTCACGTACACAGAGCAACCCTACATCAATAGAATTTCGATTAAGATTTGGTGCTGGTATTTAATGATATATAAGAAGACTAACGTGCAAAATGTGTATGGCGAGATGTAAACGAAGTTTTAAGTCACGTACTCGGACATTACATGTACATGTATATGTACATGCACATGCACATGTATGTCATACACAGTGAATGACGTACGTAGGCCTACATGTACAGTGAATGGGGAATTGAGCGTCATTTGTTTTGTACATGACCATATTTTCACGTAATCTGTGACCATGTCTCACAATGTAGAAATTGGTTTAACCCATTTTAGTTGCAGGGTTATAATAGAGCCCCTGTCATTCAGTTGGACATACGATGACATCATTATGATGACGTTGGAGAACCTGAGTGCTTTTGAGGATACATCATTATGCAAATGACACAAAATCATTTTGCGAATACAAAATCATAAGCGTAACATCATTAGCGAATACGACATCATTAGCCAATATAAAATCAATTGTGAATACAAATTCATTTGCAAATAGAAAATCATTAGCGAATACAAAATCATTTTCGAATACAAAATCATTTAATGCGACTACGTAATCATTTTGCGTAGTCCTTTGTCGAAGACGATATCATTTGCTATTACGCAAAATAATTTTGCATTCGTTATAATGATGATCTTCTTAGACTTTCTTAAAGGCGATATCACGATGCGATAACAAAATCGTTTGCGAATACGAATATGCGAATACAAAATCATTTACGAATACAAAATCATTTTGCGTAATCGCATATCGTCTACGACAAATGATTGCGTGAAGACGAAATTTTCTTGTGAATACGAAATCATTTGCGAATACAAATCATTTGGAGAACCTGATTGCATGAAACATATTTGCTTCCATAATGAAATTCTGTCTTGAACTGATTGCCTCGTATAGAAAAAGACGAATGCAAAGTCCAGGGCAAAGGACGTGACATTTACTTGTTTCATGTGTAAAACTGCGCTGACTAGGTTGCCACGTACAAATTGACAAACTCGATGGATCATTTCAATTTTTCCATCTAACTCTTCCCAAATATTATAGTTCGATACTTAACACGACCAATCAATAGCATTTCGATTAAGATTTGGTGCTGGTATTTAATGATATATAAAAGGACTTACGTGCAAACTATGGCAAGTTGTAAACGACGTTTTGTGTCACGCAATCGGACATGTGCATTGTATGTTATAAATATACACAGTGAATTGCGTGCGTAGGCATGTACACTGTACATAGTGTATGGGAAATTGATCGAGCTTCATTTTGTACAACGACCATGTTCACGTAATCTGTGTACAAAGTGAACGGGCTATAAAATATTTTCAAAAAATCATATAAAATGATGAAATGATGAAAAGTTTCGGGGCACAACTACCCTATATGGACTTCATTCAGACCAAGGTTGGTTAAGATCGGCTGTTTTAAAGTAACCAAAGTGCCGCGCAGAAAAATCTGTGTACAAAGTCTATGGGCCACAGAACAAACTAAAAAAAATACTAGAGATCTATGGCTGTTGCAAACAGCACATAGGGCTTTTCCGAAAATGATATTATAGATTGATATACACATATATGTAAACTGTTATACAAAGAAAGCAAAGGGACCCCTTAATGGACATTTAAAAACAAGAATCATGATCATAGCTCTTACCACTTTTCAATGACGAGCTACTTCCTGTTTCACCGGAAGTAGAGGTCACAGAGGTCAAGCATTTTGTCACAAAGAAAGACCTTGCCTAACAACCACTTTTGGTGAAAGAATCATGATCAAAGCTCTTACAGTGTCGGATATTTTGAACAATATCAATTGCTATTGCGATGGGACTATATTATCAGCATTGCGTAGCTCCAAGAATTAAGAAAAACATGTGGTCGATTTCACCAAGCACTTAGATCAATCTTAAATCATGAACCAATTCTTGATTACTAAGCAAAGTGTGATATCACAATGCAAATAACTATGGTCAACTTACAACCAATCTTAAAATAAATCTTTAAGTTTCGTGAAATCCACCCATGGGCACGATTGCACGAAATGCTAAGTCAGATCGGCACATGCTCATCAATCTTAATTGCTAAGAAAAATGTGATGTCACAATGCTAGTTATATCAAATGGAAACAGATACAATCGTAAATCTTTGTGAAATCGACCCCTGGAGCCCTTTTTAATCTCGTTACCTTTTATGTCAAATATAAAACACATACGTCTTCAGCACCCTTTCATTGAATAGAATGGAATACAAACAAGGGAATACCCAATTTGCATAAATCATGTGGCATTATTTAAGACTTGCAGCTTTTCATCGCCATTAAAAGATGCGCGCCCATCGCTATGCAAGATCAAGTCGTACACTATTAGGCATGTGCATGGCTAGCTATACAGGCGCTGGTATTAAACACAGCCTGTCGATTTCTGAAGTCGACAACGTGCACTCAAATTGATGGTTCTGTTGCAATATCCTATTTTTTTTTTTAGGGAGTGCTCATTAATTCCAGCATTGTGCCCAAATAAGGTATACTTTTTACTAACTCAAACAGCTCCTATACAAAGGTCTTTGGAATTGTACAACGTTAATAGGCCACCGTATTAACAATTCCCACACCATATTGTTGCCTTAAACAGAACCCACTCCCGAATTTTGAAGTGGGCAGAATATGAAAACAACACGTCAAAAGTCTTGAAGCGGCCTCTGTTATATGACTTCAAATGTTTGCAAATGATATTTCCTGGGTTACCAACCACAACTCTCTGTGTTTTAAATAATTTTGTTAATACAGTGCAGCTGCGTATATTTTTGGCGACATTCAAGTAATATTAATATTCACATTTTGGTTTATTTTGGGGGACGTGATGAAGAAGTGAAAGTTTTTTTTTTTTTTTTTTACATTTGTGACCCTTAGAAGATCTAGGCGACCAATTTTGCGATGATATGGTCATTGGTTTCTCAAAATACCGGTTGTAATTGTGTATGTGTGTTTAGCCTACCTCCATATACCTATGTAGTTTACTTAATAAACCTCCCAGTTTGCTTGCTATTCATGGCTGCGTCGTGGCATCCTGTTGCCATCAACCGTCCATTCTTCCAAATCAACCAGCGAAAATAATTTGGAGATAGGGTCACAATTTCAGCCGGCACAAAATTAATTAAAATGAGGTTGTTGAATCTGGACACCATGGCATTCAAAGGTGAAATATTGGCAATGAAAAAAAAAAACAGTTATTGCTGTTGTGTATTGAAATTATGGTATATCTTGACGTCACCTTACCTTGACCAAATTGAAGGTTTCGGCTGAAGTGTCCCCATTTGTGTTCATGAAAAGGATTTTTTTCTAAAATTAGCCAGCTTGATATTTTGAGCATCTAAAAATACAGTAGCTGTTTGAACCATCCCACATACTCAATATAATATATTTTTTCTCTTCATTTGTAACCTAGATCTAGAAAACCAGCGTCAAGAAAACTCACAAATACTATTCTGTGACGCTGATATTTTGATTATGTCCTTAATTCCACAAAGGTCGTAAGGCCAATATGCCTATGTATGAATGAATTGCCTGACCCTTTTTATGACTACCAAGGTATTCTCATACTTTGATCTTGTCATAATTGATAAAGAACGACCTCTGCCTATTGAGGTATATTTCAGGCAGCATCTGCAGGCAATTATGCCTATATTTGATTTTAGTTTTTTACTGTTTTGCTTTATTGACGGCATCAAATATAAAAGGACTTGTGATTTGATTTGCCGCCCTTTTTCTTTTTCTTCTTCCCCCCTGGTAATTGAAGTGTTGATTGGTCATCACATTATTAACAAAAATTACAAAGAGACGTCATATCTCTGTGACGTAGGTTACTGTATGGGTGTTCAAGATGGGTAATTGAATATAACAATCTTGGATTAGTTTCTGTTCTGATCAGGGAAAACGTTCAAACACAAGAACTTATGAAGACTTGACAAATTTGAAAAGGAATTGTTCTTCATGGAAGTCATATATAACACAGGGCGCTTCAAAACCTATGGCATGCAGTTTAGAGTTATATTTCGCTGTTTGAAGTCGTATGGTTTGCTGTATCTTACGTTATGGTACAGCTTTGGTGATTTCCTGAAAATTAGGACATTGGCGGATTGAAATCAAAAGCTGTAATTCGTGGAAGGCTGATCATGTGACATAAAGCAATCGAATGATAAACAATAGATTAAAAACAAAGAAAATGTCGACACCATAGAACTTGTGTATTGCCAACAAAATCAGATAATTCTTTAATCACATCTTCACTGATTTGATTTAAAATCCGATCTTTAGACATACTTATAATAGGAGATCAAAGGACCTGGCAAGTTTCGATCCTATTCAGCAGAATCTTTCTTTAAAAAAAAGTCTTTGAGAAAGATCCTGTTATGATCGAAAGGCCTCAGGCCCTCCCAACTCATTTCATATACATGTCTTTCCGGAAATTTTTGGTGAGCAATGTGCAGTTTGTATTGATTTCAAATTAAGTTGCATTTTTAATAAAAGTTCCAGACAATTACTTTTTAAGAATATATTTTTGAGAAGTCATAGCAGTCAATGTCTTTGTTCTCATTGTCACCAAATCATTTATCCGTTAAAATGTGTTGGCATTAAAGTTGATGAGATGCATCTCATTATTGACGAAGGAAATAATCTGGAAATAATAATCTTGATCTAATTTGGTTTTCCAGCTTGCGAGCATGAACTCGTTAAATATTGTGTCCTTGAAGATAACGCGTTTGTTGTAATGTCCACACGGCATTGCTGGTTCAGTTGAGGTCGTGACGGAAAATGTCTTTCGATCGCATACTTCTAAGGTCTCCTACTTTTATGAGTGAACATTTCAAATGGAAAGGCACTAAATAATATTGCAGATAGTCTGGGTCTTTGCTACAAACTAACTGTTTTAAGTAAGACCTAATTATTTTTTTTATTGAAGGTTCAAGCAGTTGGTAACCAACTTGAGTTATCTTTCTTTGATTTGGGTAAGTTCAGGGGCTCGGCTTACGGTAGCAGATAGCGGGATACATTGTGGTACAAGACAAATCAAGCCACAGTCCATGTCGTTGTTTTCCAATGGCACCGCAATCCTCTACTCCACCATGATTGTTGGGCTCTCCATCTCTTTCACTCCAATACGTGAAGGTGTTGGTCTGCTGGATATTGTTGCACATCCACTCACCCTCTACATCCAGGTCATCACAAGCTATCCAAATGATAGCCCAATTGACATTTGTCTCCATGACATGGTCAATGATAAAATCATTCTCCTCCTGTGAGCGGGGCGCAGCCATCTCTCCGCCCATGTCCTGGCAGGATTGCTTGGCATCAGCCCAGGTCAGATCCGAGGTGAAACGGTAGCAGCCTCGACGCCACATTTTCCATCCGGGCGGGCATTCAATGAAAGGACAGTTTTGACCGAGGGTAAAGCTGGTGAGAATGAGCCCAGAGAGGATAATGAAGAGGTGAACTGAGAGCATTTTGACGGTTGATACTCTGATGCCAATCCCTGGTTTGATGAGCGATGTTCTATGGCACTGAATGTGTTCAATTCATATATGTGTGACAACAAACAGAAAGTTTCTGAGATGCAGTTTATTCAAGCCACGATGATGGAAACAGCAAGCATCAACAAATTGTTCAGTTCGCTTTGCCTGTGTAGTAAACTGTATCCAATATATCGAAATTGTGTTCAGCTTTACTGCTGGGAAAGGTTCATCTCTCTGTCGCCCTCGGCTTCAACTGGACTTCGCGCTCCGTTGTCTCGGTTTATAAGGGACACTAAGTGCCACGTATGGTTAGTAGTGATACCTCTGGCCCGGATATCTAGCAATGAGGCATTGCTAACTGCAACACGTCACTCTATCTCTGCCTGTATCCTGCCGTGGAAGCTTACAGTCCGTAGTAAGACTGGTTCTGATTGGGGCGTTGCCGCATCTGCATATTCATGGTACGTGTTTCTAATCAACTGATTCTAGAAACCAGACTTCTCGTGGGAGATGCTGCGTGTCACCTATTGCTGTGGTCACTAATTTGTGGCTGTGGGGGTGTGGTGATCTATGAGGAATCCAAACACATAACTGGTTGATGTTTTGAACAATATTAATTGCTATATATTACGATGGGACAAATACAGCATTTCGTAACTCTGTAAAACAAAAACATGGATCCTTTTAATCTCGTTTCATGTTATGTCAACTAACACGTACGTCCTTTTAAATTGAATAGAATTAAACAAAACTCAAGGGAATACTTAATTTGCATTAATCCGGTGGCATTATCAATAAGACTTGCAGCTTTTTCTTGCCAGGTAAAAGATGCGCGCCCATCACTATGCAAGTTCCACTCGTACACTATTAGGCATTGCATATATAGGTTTCCACAATTAGGATCCTTAGAATATCTAGGCCACCAATTGTGCGATGATATGGTCACTGGTTTCCCAAAATATTGGTTGGAATTGTGTATGTTTGTTTTTGCCTACCTCCATATTCCTAGTTATTTGACAAATAAACCTTCTAGTTTGCTTGCAAATTCATGGCTGCGTCGTGGCTTCCTGTTGCCATCAACCGTCCTTTCTTCCTAATCAACCAGCGAAAATAATTTGGAGCTAGGGTCACAATTTCAACAGCCGGCACAAAATTAATAAGTGCATGGTGTTGTTGACACTGGACACCATGGCAACCAACGGTGAAATATGGGCATTAATTAAAATAATTGTTGTCCATAAGAGTTTTGGCATCTCGATGTCACTTTACCTTGACCAAATTCAGGGTTTCAGCTGAAGAGTCTCTATTTCTCTTTATGCAAATGCGTTATTCCTTAAAATTTAAGCCTGGAATGCTACATAAGATATAACCGTTCAAACATATCTGTCTGAAGTGGTGTATTTATCCAGAAATACATGTTGGATTGGACAAAGTGTGAGTGCAGATCTGTGACCTTTATCAGTCATGTATTACACCTTTAAAGAAAAATCCCAGGGCTATTCCAGGCCATACACTATAATTGTTCATAGTTTAAAAGTACACAGCATAACACACCGAATTAACAAAAAGCCGATTAACAGAGGGTGCATTCGTTTAGCTCCCCCGGGTCAGCCCTTTCTGGGAATGGTCGTGTTTTACTGCACAAAACAAGCGAGAGAATGGTGACGAGGTTGACTGGTGTCGACCCGGGGGAGCTAAACGAATGCACCCAATAGTGAGAACGAGATGGGAGTCGATTATATTCACGATTTCTTCCGTTACAAAGGACGAGTCTACGAAGCTGTATTAGGGACATGCTGAAAAAATTAATTTGCCTCTATTTGACCTACCTCGTACATACGAGTTATATGTCGTACGTACGAGATATAACTCGTACGTACGACATATATGTCGTATGTACGACTTATGAATCATATCTCGTACGTACGAGATGTACATCGTACGTACGACTTACATCTCGTACGTACGGCATGCAACTCGTACGTACGAGATATAAGTCGTACGTACGAGTTGTATGTCGTATGTACGAGATGTAAGTCGTACGCGAGATGTAAGTCGTACGTGCGAGATGTAAGTCGTACGTACGAGATACATCTCGTATGTGCGAGATATGATTCATAAGTCGTACGTACGATAAATAAGTCGTACGTACGACTTGTATCTCGTACGTACGACATATAACTCGTACGTACGACATAAAACTCAAACAAATTTATTGTTTGAGCATGTCTCTAATACAGCTTCGTGCGAGTATATGCTGTTTGAAACGTCCGTGGCATTCGGATTGATAATTAACTACTGAAAACTACGAATTTTGCAACTGTCCATTTTTCGACATTGCTGCATATTTGTCAGAAATGTACGTTCCACGATTACATTAGCATTACGAATGACACATCATTGAAAGGGGAATAATCACGATTTCCAATGATACCAGTTTCCTCGTACATAGATCAAACGTGAGTTGCATATCTTTTGAGGAGTTTAGATGCATAAGGTTGTGAATATTTACATTTTGAACATTTATTCTATAATTATTTTAGACTATTCAACATTCAACAATATTTCGAGAGCTCTTCACATGACAGACATGCAGAGAAATCCATGTGCAATAATAATCATATAATAATCCACAATAATAACAACACGTTGAAATCTAACGGACAAACAAATACGCTTTTAGAAAATTTTGAAATGATCTAGTTTCCTAAAATTTTACATAAAAATGACTAAGTTAAAATGGGAATAAATTCAACATAATTAAAAATCGTAATACTACCTTTAACTAAAATGTTTTCTCACCAAATAACCACAAGGGAAACTCACTACATAAATTGAACACATAAATTGAACACAGAAAAGTGACTGTAGCGAGATTCAGCGACCCCCGGAATAAGTTCCGGCGCCCTACCAAGTAAGATTTCCAGTTGGCGGTATCCATAATAGTCGATAATTTCTGTTCGTTTGGTATAGACGGAAACCATGAAACCACTTGTACATACCGCGATTTCCTGAATACTTTTCAATGACTAAAAATTGTTGTTGTTTTTTTATCAGACAATGCAGTTGGCTAACTACGTTGCTTGTGCTGTTTTTACAAGTGGTATTGCTGATACCTATACCCAATGCATGGATTCCTGATTAAATGTTTATACTGTAATAAAAACTCATGTGAAGTTCAATACGTCTAAAACTGAACCTGTCTATCTTTGTTTTGTGCTAAAAAAAATCGTTTGTAGATAAAGGTGGTAGTTAGGCCCATATTTTAGCACCCCACTTTTCGCGACGAAAAACATTGCTACGTCACATGCAGAACGCCACAAAGTATAATGTGGTGCGTGCCTATATATACTATAGTTCTGTAGGTGACGTCTCACGCTATTGTTGTGTGGATCGGTTCCAAGGGGGACTTGTTTTTTGGGCGGGCAATACCTGTACTGATTGTAACTTTGGGTCAAAATTAAGCACTAACATAAACATATAAATGTATATAGTTATTAATAATATAGGGGGGGGGGCTTTTTTTGTAATAATATCAAAACATGTTTAACCCTTTCCCAAATTTGATTACAGTAAACCTTCAATCGAAAACCATGTCCATGAAACGCCTACTTGCTACTGTTCCCACGTGTGGACATTAAATCTTCCACTCATAACTTAGTTACTTAACTATATATCCAGATTGCTCATAAACATACAAGCAAGCACGTAAAGTGAATTAATTCAACATAAATTGTAAATATAACTTCTTTTTAAACAGTACAGGATTGGTAACATATGCAAACATAAATGGTTAGAGTTTTATACGTATAACTCTCAGGGTATGAAGATGGTGCTAGAAGAAACATACTGTTGAAATATTTCCGTCTGAAACGGTGTATTTATCACGAAATAAGTAAAACAAAGACCGGAAAAAGGTTTTGATCTCGGGGTAAGATCGAAAGCATTCTATATATTTTATAATTGAAATTGATTAAGTTTTCGATATTTTTTCGACTCAGATGTTCGATTGAGCTCAAATGTTCAAAGGCTTATAATTCCATGCACATGTTGGATTAGACAAAGTGTGGATGCTGCTCCGTGACCCTTACCAATCATGTATTATACCTATAACTTTGTGCTATGTTCGAATTAATATCTTAAGAATTTTATGCCACAGTCAGCATAAACCGGTCTTCGAATTTAAATATGTTATGTTAGTGTTCTCGGTCACTTGGTAATCGTCTGTTACGAGGCTTTCGCAAAGAAATAGTACGCGCCAATGCTTTGTGCATCACACAAACGAACTATACATGTGCTTCAATTTTGATCGTTTGTATAGAAGCTTACGTCTCAGTCTTAGGTTGCTCTAGTTGTCATACTCACAGATAGCGTAGACTCATCACCCACACTGGTCACATTCTTCTTACAACGGAAGGCCTTCCTGATTCCCCTGCGGAACGGCTGATTGGTGATGATGCAGATGACCGGATTGACGCAGGAATTGGCGATGCTCAGAATGACAGTGAAGTGGTAGAATGGCGTGGTGAAGCTGAACTTGGCTCCAAAGCTGTAGAGCAGATACCAGGTTTGGTTGGGGCCTAAGCAGATGGCGAAGGTAATGACGAATGCAACCAGGGTTCGCATCAGGGTCTGGCTGGCTCGTAGTTGCCACATCTTTCGCTTGTCAGAACGGTTCATATCTGAAGCCGCTGCGAAATAACACAGAAATGTCTGTGTTATCTGAAGAAGTTATAACTTTGTCCAAAAGCGGTTTTGGGATGAAACGTTCAAGTTTTCGCAGAAATTATAGTGTGTTGCGTCATTGAACATTTTTGGAATTCTATCGAATAGTAGTTTACAGCAAATTCCAGCCTTTACATTTTTTATTCATCTACTTACTGTTTTGACGGGGTTTTTTTTTCACTTCAATTTGACCATAAAATAATAAATAATATTATTTCAGATTAAGCACTAGGCATAACTAATTTTATTTTGTTGTCCTTTCAGTGTAAAATTTATATTTTGTAAAGTTTTCAAGTTGCGGTGCAGAAACGAAAATCGATCAAAATTAATTCCTATGTTGTAACTACTTCGTTGAGAACTGTTCGTGAGCCAATGTTCCGTATAACAATAAAAAACATTATGGGTATAGGCCTATAAAGCGCCAATTGCCCAATGCGCTCTATCTATACACAGCTCAATAAATACAAATGCATCAATAAATACATTATGTATACATAATTCGTCATCGTTTTCACGAAGAGACAAAGTGGCCACGGCGCGCTGAAACGATAGTTTTGAGAAAATCAACTTTAAAGTTTAACCATATTTAAATTGAAGTTTTCCCCTACTTTAAAGCCCTTTTCACACGACGCCAAAAAAACTCTCAACCATTGAGACATTTTCTCAAGGTTGCGAAATCTTACAAAACGGTTTTACGCTGGCCGTTTTTGCGTCCTTTCACACGGCACAGTGTAACATTTCTCAAGCCTCCCTTGAGACGGAACGCCGGTAATCGATAGACTATGCATTTTATGAATGTAAACGCTGCTAGTACCAACACGACGCTGAGGTTGCGCGTAAAGCACGCGGGCGTGCGCGCGGTCGGCAAAGGCAATGAAACACATAGAAAACACAAGCATGCGCAGTGCAAAGCACTTCGCAAGGGTCCCTTGAGAAATTTTGTCGTAGGTCTGGACCTCG